>SJYC01071356.1:0-80328 GCA_006408675.1 Madoqua kirkii | reverse complement strand
GACCCGCCAAGACCCTGGGATGATTTCTCTCGTTCACCTGAGAGAAGGGAGATTCAGCACGACTTGGTTTCTTCCACAGACAAAAACCTAACTCCTCCCAAGCTGTCCCTTAGGTTAGTGGGATGGTTTAACTGTCAGAAAAGTAACTTTCATTTTGGAACCAAAATCTCTTCCCTTGTGATTTTAACCCATTGGTCCTAATTCTCTTCCCGCAGAGGTAGCCTATTACCTTTTACACATGACAATGGTCGTGTTGAAAAGCCCTTCCACTGACAGCAAGTTAAGGTTCTATGAATGGAACAGTGATGGTAGCCGAGATCAGCATGTCGTTTTTACCTTCTACCAGTAGGTGGCAACAGCAGTTGGCTGTAGTATGTCCCTCTGAACTTAACCAACAAATGATTGGTAAATGTCCTGTCTGGCTTCCCAGGTGGCTCAGTGGCAAAGACTCGCCTGCCAATGCAGGTGACGGGGAGTTCAACCCCTGGGTTTGATAGATCCCCTGGCATAGGAAACAGTTACCTGCTCCGGTATTGTTGCCTGGAAAATTCCATGGACTGAAGAGCCTGGTGGCTTACAGTCCATGGGGTTGCAAAGTGTTAGACATGACTGAGCAGGTACAAATATCCCATGAATCCAACCTGTTTCTAAGCAGAGATGCTTTCTGCCCTCGAAAACAGCAACTATATGTTCTCTGATGGTTTTATTCTCCAGGATAAACAGTCTCAGCTTCTTCAAACAGTCTTCAGTATCCCTCATGAATAGGTTCCTCCTTTCTCTATAAAATACCCCAAAGCGGATGCTTGACTCCAAAGGGGACCTGAACTGTCATTTTTCTTGACAATGATCAGACCTGAGCTTGAATTCAGTTATTTACTAGCTGTGTGACCTTGGCCAACTTTCTTCACTGCTTAGTTTTCTGATCTGTAAAACAAGAATTATAGACTCCATGGGGTCATGTGAGAATTAAATGAGATAAAACATGTGATACATTTAGCACAAGGACTGGGCACAAAACTATTGATATTACACTGGATTAACGCAACCAATAGCTCATAAGCTTTTCAGGCAGCCACAGCCCACTGCTCCACACACCCTGTGGAGACACCACCCCCAAACCTTTTCTTGATTTATCTTGTGCTTGTTTATGGTCAGTCAAAGCCTAGGACTTTCTACACTCAGAGTCCTTTGGAACTAGAAGGCAATGGCAGCTGTATTACATTTGGTGACGATCCTATGATGAGCTGCAGTCTAGTAACCAGACCTCCAGGACACTCTTGTGAAGTCTGTCTTTTGAACTTATGTGCAGGACTTTGCGCTGATTTCTGTTAGCCTTGACCTTGTTGATTGGGCCCTTAGGAAAGAAACTCCAGCTCCTGCTGGTGGTTTGAGAACTCTTGATGTTACTGTGACAAAGCACGTGGTCTGGGAGCTCCAGACGTGGCAGGGGCTTTGGGGTCAGGGAGTCCTGGGTTTTAATCTTGGGATCCCTGCTGACCAGCTCTACAAGCCAAGCCACTTCTCTAGGCCTCAGCATTCTCATTTATAAAACAGGAAAAACAGTCTCATTTATAAAACATTCCCTATCTTGTGGGGTTCTGAGAATAAATGAGATGTTATACCTGCCCAGCACAGTGCCTGCAGGAGGAGAAGGGGGTGACAGAGGATGACCTGGTTGGATGGCATCACTGACTCCATGGACATGACTTTGAGCAAACTCCAGGAGACAGTGAAGGACAGGGAAGCCTGGCGTGCTGCAGCGCATGGGGTTGCAGAGTCAGATACTGAGCAACGGCACAACAATCAACAGTGCCTGCTGGATGGTGGTGGCCGGTGAACGCTCCTCCGAGCTCCTCTTCTCTTTCCCCTCCTGTCTCCCCGTCTGTGTGCCCCCTGCTCTCCTCAGAGCCCCCAGTTTTCCACCTGATATAGTGTTTGCTGCGCTTGGTTGAGCTCGAGTATGAACAAAGAAGTTAGGGAGCCAGACTGTGAAGGCTGATATCCCAAGGAAGGGATCCAAGGAGAGACTCAGCAGGACATCCAGAACACTGACCTTCTCTTCCATTCCGCCGATGGTAGAGACAGAGGAAAGAGTGAAACCAACCCCAAGCAGGCAAAGGTCCTAACAGGACTGGTAGGGCCTGGGGGCTGCTGGGTGTGCAGGGAAAAGCATTAAAGAATACTTAACCTGGGGTGAGAATCAGGAGACATGGGTTTCCTTCTGTTATTCACTTCCCATAACACTTTGGAAAGTCATCGTCTTCTCTAGACCTTGATTTTCCCACCTGCAAAATGGCCTAATTTGGAGATGATCTCTAAAGGCCTTTCCAACCTGTGGTTCTAGGGGATGGACCAGCCATTCATAGCTGATCTCAAGAACCTATGTCTTCCTAAAGCTCATCTTTCTTTGTAGCTATCGACTCGAGGGATATTGGATGAGGGAAGACGAGGCGTACAATTCAGGATGGAAGGCAGGAATCCTTCCTGGAAGGTAGTTGAGACTGGAATAAGATGAAGAGAACTCTACAGAGGGGTTTGACATGGCAGCAGATTGCATATTGGCCCCTTAGGAACCTCCAAATGCTTTGTTGAGTACATGGTGATCCCAGTCTGCCTGAATCCAGGAACTGGCTCCCTCCTACACCCTCCATTCCTGCTGGGTTCCATATCATCTCCCCCAACTCTAACTGTTCCGCTGTACTTGGCTCCGTCCCCTTGTGTGTCAGAGCTCCCAAAGGTGGGGGCTGAGTTGGCATAATGCTACCTTGAACTTAGTCCCCCCCACCCACAATTACATACTGAATATGTTCTTTGCTGTTGGTTCTCAGAAATTAGGAAGCCCATTCCTTATTCCATTTATCCATCTACTCTTCCATCCTCCCATCCACTCACCGCCCCCCCACCCACTGTGCACACATTCATTCTCCCACCTGTTCTGTCCACTTTCCGTCATTCATTCAACCAGCACCCACCATGTACACAGCTCTGAGACGATTCAAAGAGCGGCCATGCGGATCGTGTCTCTACAGCTCAGGCAAAGAGGATGAGACTATTTCTTTAAGAAAATTTCTTTCTATCAGTAGTTAGGGGGGTCATCCCCCTCATGCTTGGTCCAGCCTTGATCACAGAGAGGTGGCTGATTAACATCATATTGAAGTCCTTTGGAAAAGGCAGTGGCCTGTGGATCTGGAGGTCTAGGTTCTAGGTCTACCACATCTAATTAAGTTTTATTTACCCACCTGTCAATTTCAGACTTGAACACTCAGTGTTTCTGATTTTGTGGCTCACATTGTATAGAAAGATACCTCAAGAACTTCCCACCCAAGACCTGCAAGTCTAAGTTTCATGTAAAGTTATAGATAGAAATCCCAGACGAAAGTGGTCACAAGGCCGACTTATGCCTGGTGCCAAATGGGAGGCATAGGGTGTGCCAAGAGTCAGTGGGAGGAGCAGACCAGTGGGCGTCCTGGTTGAGACTGACCAAGAGCTGGATGTGCCTTCCATTTACGCCTCAGTCTTTGGGCGCAAGCCAAGGGCCAGCTTCCAAGGGTCCTCAAATATACCTGAGCTTCTATATAAATCTCCAGGTATCCCACTGTCCCCAAGGGGAAAAAGGCACAGGGTAAAGAGTTGATGGCTTGTGGAATATGTCAGAGGAAAATAATTCGACCCCAACATTCTGATCAGGGAGGAAAGGAAACTAACATTTAAGGGGATGCTAAGTGTCAGGTGCTATGCATGCACGTGTTTTCTCGCTTAATCAGTATGACAAGGTGGGTCTTTTATCTCCACTCTCCTGAAAAGGAATAAAGGCTCAGAGAGGTAAGCGACTTGCCTAAAGTCTTAGAGCAAATGAGTGGAGATGCTGAATCTCAAATTCAGATCTACTTCCAAACTGGGGTGGCTGCTTAGTCTTCCAGGAGAAAAGCGATTTTCCTGGGGCTACTCAGAGGGTCGGTGGCCCTGCCGGGGCAGGACTCTGCTCAGTATTTTCACTACATGTGGGGAGAGAGCAAATTAGTCAAGATGGCATGTTCAGGCTCTCTCACCAAGAGAAGTTATGACCAACCTAGACAGCATATTGAAAAGCAGAGACATTACTTTGCCAATCTGGAAGAAACACAAGCTGGAATCAAGAATGCCGGGAGAAATATCAATAACCTCAGACATGCAGATGACACCACCCTTATGGCAGAAAGTGAAGAGGAGCTAAAGGGCCTCTTGATGAAGGTGAACGAGGAGAATGAAAAAGTTGGCTTAAAGCTCAACATTCAGAAAACGAAGATCATGGCATCTGGTCCCATCACTTCATGGGAAATAGATGGAGAAACAGTGAAAACAGTGTCAGACTTTATTTTTTGGGGTTCCAAAATCACTGCAGATGGTGACTACAGGCATGAAATTAGAAGACGCTTACTCCTTGGAAGAAAAGTTATGCCAACCTAAACAGCATATTCAAAAGCAGAGACATTACTTTGGCGACTAAGGTCCGTCTAGTCAAGGCTATGGTTTTTCCTGTGGTCATGTATGGATGTGAGAGTTGGACTGTGAAGAAGGCTGAGCACCAAAGAATTGATGCTTTTGAACTGTGGTGTTGGAGAAGACTCTTGAGAGTCCCTTGGACTGCAAGGAGGTCCAACCAGTCCATTCTGAAGGAGATCAGCCCTGGGATTTCTCAGGAAGGAATGATGGTAAAGCTGAAACTCCAGTACTTTGGCCACCTCATGCGAAGAGTTGACTCACTGGAAAAGACTCTGATGCTGAGAGGGATTGGGGGCAGGAGGAGAAGGGGACGACCAGGGATGAGATGGCTGGATGGCATCACCGACTCGATGGATGTGAGTCTGAGTGAACTCCAGGAGATGATGATGGACAGGGAGGCCTGGCGTGCTGCGATTCATGGGGCTGCAAAGAGTGGGACACGACTGAGCGACTGAACTGAACTGATTAGGTTCAGTTAGCAAATATTTCACATTTAGTTTGCCTGTAAGTGCCATAAGCTGATCATTCTCTGTTATTCTCTTCATCTGGTCTGGAATTAGGTTTTCACTGCTTCATACATAGGTCCAGGCCGTTCTGGCACCTCTTCTATCTTCTGTGACCACTGAGGAACTGACAGATCAGCGTGTGGAAGGCACGGGTGCCCTGAGCTCTCACTGTCGCCGACACAAGCCTGGACCATCAGTCGGTCTACTTTTTCCCTCTGCAAATAATGCCTTGTTTGCATCCTGTCAAGTTATAAAAGTTATTTACTGCGTCTTCCTTTTATATTAGGTTCCCCCTATATCCTGTGTGTTTCTTCGCTAGTTATGACTTGTCGTTTCATTTTATTGTGTCTTTTAGAAGACTAGACATTTTGTCGTTCATACCTATGCTGAGAGCAGAGGCTCAGCTTGCTCTCTCACGTGCGTGTTCGCAGTCTGCCAGCCCCTTCCCTCGTCACTGTACCTGACCACGTCAGTGTGCGGGCCTGCTCACAGAGCTCTGCACCACAGCCTCAGCGTCGTCATAGTAACCATAAGCCCTGAAAGGTACCACGGTGAGGCCCCTCACCCTCCTCTTTATAGGGATCCTGCTCTTCACGGCTCTCCTTGGTCTTCTCTGAAAATTACAATCAGTTTCTCCCTTTCATAAAAAACTCCCATGGGATTTTGAGGAGAAATCCACTGGGAAGCAATGACAAAGTCAGCAGACGTGCTGTGTGACGTCACTTCAGTTGTGTCTGGACTCTTTGTGACCCTACGGACTGTGGCCCACTAGGCTCCTCTGTCTGTGGGATTCTCTAGGCAAGAACTGGAGTGGGTTGCCATGCCCTCCTCCAGGGGCTCTCTTGACCCAGGCACTGAACCCACAGCTCTTGTGTCTCCTGCACTGGCAGGCAGGTTCTTCACCACTAGTGCCACCTGGGAAGCCCTTCTGGCAAACACAGTAACCAGCAAACTATAAAAGGTCTCACCAACCAGGAAAACCACGATGGTGTGGTCACTCACCTCAAGCCAGACATCCCAGAGTATGAAGTCAAGGAGGCCGTAGGAAGCATTTCTACCAACAAAGCTGGGAGAGGTGATGGAATTCCAACTAAGCTTTATCAAATTCAAAAGATGATGCTGTACAAGTGCTGCTTGCACTCAACATACCAGAAGATTTGGAAAACTCACCAGTGGCCACAGGACTTGTAAAGGTCCGTTTTCATTTTCATTCCAATCCCAAAGAAGGGCAATGCCAAAGAATGTTCAAACTATGGTACGACTGCACTCATTTCACGTGCTAGCAAGGTAATCAGTACATGAACTGAGAACTTTCAGATGTACAAGATGGACTTAGAAAAGGCAGAGGAAACAGAGATCAAATTGTCAACATTCTCTGGATTACAGAGAAAACAAGGAATTTCCAGAAAAATATCTACTTATGCTTCATTGACTATGCTAAAGCCTTTGACTGTATGGATCACAACAAACTGTGGAAAATTCTTTAAAGAGATGGGAATACCAGACCACCTTACCTGTCTCCTGAGAATCCTGTATGTGGGTCAAGAAGCAACAGCTAGAACAGTACATGGAACAACAGACTGGTTCCAAATTGGGAAAGGAATATGTCAAGCCTATACACTGTTACCCTGTTTGTTTAACTTCTATTCAGAGCACATCAGGTGAAATGCCAGGCTGGATGAATCCCAAGCTGGAAACAAGACTGCTGGGAAAAATATAAATCACCTCAGATGTGCAGATGCTACCACCCTAATGGCAGAAAGTGAAGAGGAACTAAAGAGCCTCTTGATGAAACTGAAACAGGAGAATGAAAAAGCTGGCTTAAAACTCAACATTAAAAAACTAAGATCATGGTATCCAGACCCATCACTTCATGGTAAATAGAAGGGGAAAGAGTGGAAACAGTGACAGATTTTATTTTCCTGGGATTCAAAATCACTGCAGATAAAAGACGCTTGCTCCTTGGAAGGAAAGCTATGCAAACATAGACAGCATATTAAAAAGCAGAGACATCACTTTACCAGCAATGGTCCATATAGTCAAAGCGATGGTTTTTCCAGTAGTCATGTACAGATAAGAGAGTTGGACCATAATGAAGGCTGAGCACCAAAGAATTGATGCTTTTGAATTGTAGTGCTAGAGAAGACTCTTAAGAGGCCCTTAAACTGCAGGGAGATCAAACCGGTCAATCCTAAAGGAAAACAACCCTGAATATTCATTGGAAGGACTGATGCTGAAACTCTAATACTTTGGCCACTGATGCTGGGAAAGACTGAGGGCAAGAAGAGAAACGGGCAACAGAGGATGAGACAGTTGGATAGCATCACCAACTTAACACACAGGAGTTTGAGCAAACTCTGGGAAACAGTGACGAACAGAGAAGCTTGGTGTACTGCAGTCCCTGGGGTCACAAAGAGTCTGACATGATTCAGCGACTAAACAACAAGGAAACACGGTGCTGATGTCTCTCCCTGTGCCTTTAGGTCTTTCGGTCCCAGTTACAGACAAGGTTTAGCTTCTCATTTAAAGGGGAAAGGGCACATCTAAGACATCTTGTGCTGGCTTCTAAGATGCAATCGCCTTGTGGGTGTATTCAATAAACTCACTAAACTTGACTAGCAATACATATAGATTCCACTGGAATTTTTATATAGCAAGTCATAAGCTACAATTAACCTGCAGTCCACAGGGTCACAAAGAGTCAGACACGACTGAATGACTGAGCTGAATCTGCAAATAAACAATGCCCATTTCCCTCTTTGGACTTTCTATGCCTTTTACTCACTTTTATTTTATGCTGCATCTGCTGAGACCAGCAGCACAGTGCTGATGAGGAGCAGCAACCGCAGGGCTCACTGTCTGTCTTGTCTTTGAAAATGACTGTTTCTTCAAAATAATGTTTCATTGTTAAGAATAGAGTCTGCTGTAGATTTTCAGTGGACACTTTTATCAGTAGCTACTTCTTATTCCTAGTTTGCTAGATAGTCACAAATATCTTTAATTTTTATCAAATTTTTTTTTTACCTACTGAAAGTCCAAAAGATTTCCAAACTTTTATCTATGAATCACCACCAGTAATCTTTAAAATACTGTAATATCCTTGCATTCATGAGATACAACCTTGATCACGAGTTAAAAACACTGCTAGCTTTGGTTTGCCAGCTTGTAACTTTAAGGCATTCTACACACAGACCCACACGTGCGATCAGCCTACAGTAATTTCTTCTTTCATGCTTTGTTTCCTGTTGGGTTCACAAGTTGGGAAGCATTGTTCTTGTGATATGAAAGGGTCTGTGTAAGATGGAGATCAGAGTTCTAAGCACTGATTCAGCTGCAGTCTGTGGGTTTTGGTAGAACCTTTTTCACTAGTTTTTCAGCTTTGCTTTTAATTTGCATTATGAGTCCTTTTTTTGACACATAAGTTTACAAGTGAGGGTAATTTCCAAATATGTTTTTGTAAGCTATTATTCTGTTACTGAATTCTGCTGGTTGCACTGTATCTGGAGGAAATGATCTGTATAAGACCCAAACTTATGGTTTAAGACGGTCCCAGCTTTGCTGCCTGTATCCAATGCAATTCCTGTTTCTAGAGGTATGTCAGTTCTTTAAACTCATGTTATTTTGAATCCCATCAGTCTTCTTAATCTTTAGTCTTCAAAATACTATTAAAAGGGGAAGGGCACAGACACCGAGAGAACCAAACTCCATCTCTTTGTTAAGATTTAATAAATTTAATGGAAATAATGGAACAACGTCAGGCTAATGTCTGCACCCACATAGAACCAAATTACAGATGCTAGTATTTGTGGCTTCTCCTCCACCACCCTCCCGACAACCTGAAGCTGCCAGTACGGCCGAGCCTGGTTACCTTTTGAAGACCGCAGTTTCTGTCTTGGCATCTACAGTGAGGCTGAGAGTTTCCTTCATGCCGCCATTCATCACTGTCTCAGTTACCTTGTCTGTACTTTCCGCATCCTCCTCGCCATCAGAGCTGGCTTCCATGGCCACACTGCCTGGCGCTGAAAAGAACACACAGCTGATGGTCACGTGCACCAACACCGACTAGGACCTGCCGGCCCCTGTGCAGACCCACCCACCCAGCGTCACCTCAGCTGCTCGGAAACAAAGAGACAGGAGATGATCTGCCCACTGTTGCCTCTTAATGACGCCCACGAGACAGAAGCTCCAAGGGATCACTGACTATAGCCCAGGACCAGCTAGACTGCCAGTCTCCCCCGCTACCTGCACGCCCAACTGTCCCTCAGAGGACTGCCCCGGCCCTCACTTCTCCAGCTCCCAGCACAGGGCAGACTAGGCGGCTGAATATTCTGTAGCCACAACCCACCACTCAGCTGGCACTGTTCTCATTCACCCTGCTCCTCTGGCTCGTCCACACGCAGGTCCTACTTTTTCCTGTTTGCTAAATTACCTTGTTGTGGTTCTCTGTGGGTCATTTTGCTGTCCTATGAGAGGGGGTCATGTGGTAAACTGGTGATGAGCATCTGAATTCATACCTGGCCTCAGAGACCAGGTCAAAGCACCCAACCTGGGCCTGAGTTTTCTTATGAACAAAATTGGTGGTGTTTGAACCCCCTTATAGAACTTCTCAGTGATAAACTAGGTCGTCTATATAGAATGTGGCTCAGACAGCAAAGCACCTGCCTATAAGGCAGGAGACCCGGTTTCAATCCCTAGGTGGGGAAGATCCCCTGGAGAAGGAAATGGCAACCCACTCCAGGATTCTTGTCTGGAAAATCCCATGGACGGAGGAGCCTGGTAGGCTACAGTCCATGGGGTCGCAAAGAGTCTTTCACAAGAATGACAAACAAAACACTAATTTCTGGATTTATTCATTTCCCTTGCCCCTTGGTTCTTGTGCCCTACACATGCACCCTCACTTTCTGAGAACTAACTTTTTGTCTCTCCTGTGTCAATCCCTCCTTCTCGCCCCTTCACCAACTTCCCACAGCCCTAATCATCAGGTTGGAAACAGTTCAGGGCCCATGCAAGCTACACGTGCCTATTCTGAGTAAGACAGCCACTGGACAACCTCAACCACTTCACCTGTTCATAAAGATGCAAACGAATAAACAACTACACAGCCTGAAATGCACCCAGACAGCACACTCCAGGGAATAAAGGCACTGGGTGGAACCAGGCCTGGAGCACCCAGGACAAGTGCTGGTCTCATTCCCCCTGGGTGCTGCAGGCTAGGACACCGTCCTTCTGGGCCTGTTTCCTTTCCTGTCTTGAGGGGACTGAGTGACTGGCAACTTAGATACCTTACTCTTTCCAGGATCAGCATGCTGTGGTTCTGAATAAATACACAATTGCTTTTTGCCCAAAGCCCTGAGGATATCAGACCCACATCTCATTTTCCTGGGTCGTTTGAGCCCTTGAACTTTTTTAGAAACCTGCTTTGTGGACAAAGACAACTTTCCAGATCTAGGGAACTCAGAGCCACATTCCAGAGCAAACACCCACCAAGAGAGCAGTCCGCTGGCCCCAGACCCACCTTCCGGCTGCACAGCCAGCGCAGCCACACTGGGCGTCAGAGGGTCCATTGGCTCAGTGCTGGTTTCCATCTCCACTGGGGAGTTACTCCTTAAAGAGTCTTTCGTACTGTTAGAAAAGAGAAAATTCAGAGGTGAGCAGTGGAGACGGCCCTCGGGATCATCATTCACAGAAAACCTTTGAACACTAGTTTCAAATCCACTGTGGAGACACAGCTAGTTACAGACTCCAAGAAACACAAATGTGAGTGTGGACGGCAGAGTGGAATGGCGGATGAGCCAGGGTGGGAAATTTTCTGTGGGGTCAGCAGGGCAGCGACACGGGGACTTCTTGGAGGTTCCAGAGAGTCTCAAGAGGACCCCAGCCCCTCAGGCTCACACAACCACCAGGCTCCCGAGGCTGGGACAACAGTGCATACACTGTGCACCATCAGCTGTGTCAACAGCTCCACTTTCCCAAACACCCTGTCACCTCCAGCAGACTGCCCAGAGGGCCTGGCCCTGCTGATGTTTAATGAAACAACATGGCCCGTGCACAAGGGCTTGTAAAGGGAAGCAGCTGCTTCAGCAGCATTCTCAAGCAACCAGAAGAGCAAGAGGTGGAAACCTGGCTGCCCTGTCCAGGAGGAGAACCAGCATCTCGTTGTATTTTGGAGACATTTCCCATGAATCTCACTGCACCTCTGAGTAACGGCCCACTGCTGTTATCAGAGGTGCTATAAAGCAACGTGGGTTTTAGTCCCCTCTCCTGATTTGTCTACAATGGTAAATGCTAGCTCTCATCAGGCTGTTTTCTAATTTTTGCCATTACAGTGACTATTTAAAACATGTCTTGCTAGAATAGGGAAAGAAAGTCTTTCAAGTTGGGGGGTGGAAATCTCCACCCCATTTTTTTCAGGAGACAAAATGAAACAACAGTGAGCAAATCAAAGTAAGTGTAAGGAGACATGAAATCCACGGTTAATACTCAAAGCCGACAATATTATGCAGGAAAACTACAAAATGATCAGCTGCTGTTGCTGAGACTAGTGCAATTAACAAGACTGTCAGTCACACCAATATACCGCTAATTTACAGCCCTAGACTAGCTCCAAGCGGAATACATGTTCAGTATTATCTGTTAAACGCAAGGTACATGCAGCGTCTTCATAACGCTCCTCACGGAGGCGCCCCTCAGGAACTCCCTGACTCCACCATCAGCACTCGGCTCCCTGACTCCCTGGGCCATCTCCTCAGCCCACTTTATCATCCACTCCTCCTCCCAGCTCACCCTGGAGGAGAGCAGGGAGGAAGAGGGTGGTGTTTCCTCGTAACTCAGAGCTGTGTCTACATTCCCCCCACCATTGATTTTTCAATCTTGTTTAAGGCACCGTATTCAACTGGGAACACACTTCACACCCGGCTCTCGGGTGAGAAGGCTGGGAGAGCCGCGCATGTGCTCACCTCAGGGAAGACGTGAACTCTGAGAAAGAAGCCCAGCCTGTCTCCTTCGTCGGCATAGGCTCCTCTGTGCTCCAGACGTCAGAGCCCACGGAGTCTAAGGGAGCACTGTGCGTCGTCTCCATGGGGACATCAAAGTTGGCTGACCAGTTGGGTGCTAAAAAGGGGAGGAATTCCACTTTGAGAATGCTTCAGTAATTTAATGTAACACAAGCATTTTTCAAAAACAGATGTGCAGTGGTAAGTAAAGAAAAAAGAGTGCAGGTGTGGGGCAAAGGGTATTCTAACAGACCACTGGTGGAAGTGGGTAAGCCACAACCATGCAGAGGCCATTCCATAACATCTGTCTGTCAGAAAACTGTATTTCCTTTGATCCCTTAGCAATTCCCCTTTCTATGATTTTTTTTCCCGAACAGCAATTAACACACAAGAATACAAAGTCACACAGAAAAGAATACACTGATGTTAATTTCCTGATTTTGACAAATGTACCTAGGTTACATGAATACTAGGAGGAAGATGGGTGAAGGGTATACAGCCACTTCCTGACATTCTTCACGCCTTTTCTGCAAACTCCAAATTAGTATAAAATAAATAGTTTTTTAAAAGCATGTTAGTACTCAGTCACAGTAAACTGGGAACAACCTCAAGGCTTCCCGCCCCACCCCGAGTCCACAATGCTACTTCTTCGCAGCCGCCCTTCACCTGAGCACACACAGCAGCGGGCTTCCTGAGACACAAGGAGGAGTACAGACTTAGTCTCTGCCCACCCCACCGCCATCTCTGAAGTGACAAAGATTTCTGTATCTAATGAGAAGAGACTGGGAGCTCCTGGAGAGCCTCAGGATGGGGACTTGGGGAGTGGGGCAACCAAGTGTTTAGAGGGTTGGAATTTTTGGCCATTCCCCACCACCCCTCCCTCAACCTTCTAGAAGGGTAAGGGGCTAGAGGTCAAGTTAATCACTAATGACCAAAGATTTCACCAATCATGCCCACTTAGCAAGGTCCCCATGAACCCCCAAGCTGCAGGGCTTCAGGGCTTCTGGGTTGGGGACAGAGGTGGCAGATGAGACTCCACTGGGGAACCAAGTTCCTGCCCGTGGAACCCTCTGGACCCATCCTGTTCGTTTGTAGCCTTTATCAACTGGTAATGGCAGGTAAAGGGTTTTTCTGAATTCTGTGAGCAGTTCTAGCAAATAATCAAACCCAAAGAGGTCATGGGAACTCCCAGTTTACAGCCAGTTGGTCAGAAGTACCGGCCGGGGGTGGGGACGGGCAGCCGACTCGCGGGGCGCGTAGGCCCTAAGCTGCGGGCCTGACTCAGACATCAGTGCCTCGGCTGAGTTGTGTGGGAGACTCACACATGTGGTGTCAGGAGTGAAGTTCTGAGAGCAGAGAGGAGCTCTGTTCCCGCTGGCTTGTAGGTCCTGCAGGCACGGGAGAGTGCTCAGAGATGGGGGTGGCAGGACCGTGTGCCCTGTCTGGCTGCTCCTCTCTTGCTGCAGTCTGGGTCCTGCCAGCCTCTGTTTAAATGTCGCCACCCGAGGTATGTCCCCTTCAGCCAAAGTCAGGCCTGCTTGCTCTCATCACACACCGTGCTGCTCCTGCACAGCACCCCATGCGGAATGCCCAAGTGCTTGCTGCGGACGAGCTGGTGGTGGGGACCACCACTCTTTATCAGGGATGCTCTCTATCACAATTGGAGGCTCCAGACTATAAGGAAGGAATGCTAGGCTACGGCATATCCGCGAGCTACTTGGGGATGCTCCTCAAGACAAACGACTAAGAAGGACCTGTGTATAACAGAAGTGCTCCACCCTAGAGACAGACCTTCCCAGACTCCAGGCAACACACTCAGCTCCCCCTGGGCTAGGTTTCCTCATTTTTTCACTTCAGAGAAAACCATCTACTTAGTCCTGAGGGTTAAATGAGGGCCTCATCTAGCAGGTACTGAAGGAGGGCTGTTTCTGAGCTTCCTGCCCTGTGATCTGTGTACCATGCGGCAGGGCTCCAGGGGCTCTGAGAAGGAATAGGACCTTAATGTCTGAAAACCTCACCTGCAACCTCAGAAAGTCAAGAAAGTGAAAATGTTAGTCAGTCATGTCTGATGCTTTGCAACCCCACAGACTGCACCTCGCCAAGCTCCTCTGTCCATGGGACTCTCCAAGCAAGAATACTGGAGCTTGTTGCCGTTTCTTTCTCCAGGGATCTTCCCGAGCCAGGAATCCCAAGCCTGGTCTCCTGAATTGCAGGCAGATTCTTTACCATTTGTCACCTCCGGGAAGGTGACAGGTATTTCTGCCTGCCTACCATATGCAAAGTTCTGGACTCGCTTCTTCCAAATAAACTAAGCTACACAGAAATGACTGTTGTTAGTCATTTCCTATTATTACCATCCCAGGATAGTCCCAGACTAGCTCCCCAGAATTACTCTAACATTAACGTTGAGAAACTCTTCTCAACGGTCAAGAAAAACTCTGGAAGAAGCCACAGACATTGGGTGGATGGTGGAAGCTCTCAAGTCAGAGGCTGAGACAGCTGAGAGCCCTGGAGGGGAGCACTCCCCCACTCCCCCCCACCCCCAATCCCATCTCAACCCTGGCTGGCCTGGCAGTACAAAGAAAGCTTTCCCAAGCAGCAAAGGTCAGGAGGGCTGAAACCTGTGGGGCTATGCCCTGTGGGTGAACATCACACCCCTGCCCTTTCTCTCTCCCTGTCCCCACGCCCAGCTCCAGAGACACCACAATGGGAGTGAGTCACAGCAAGTGTATGGTCTCCCCGCAAGTCACTTATCACCTACTCAGCGATCTCATAGATCCACAGACTCCAAAATACCATTCAGCCTTAAGAAAGAGTAACAAAATCCTGCTACGCACTTGAACATGGGTGAACCTGGAGGGCACCATACTAAGAGAGTAAACCAGTCACAAAAGACAAAATACTCCATGACTCCACTTAGGATGAGGTCCCTAGAGGAGCCAAATTCAGAGACAGAAGATAGAATGGTGGTGGCCAGGGGCTGGGAAAGGGGAATGGTGAGTGGGTGTAGCTTCAGCTTTGCAAGGTGAGAAAGTTTTAGAGGCTCCACTGCACAACAGCGTGAATACACAACACTACTGAACCACACAGGTGTGCGCACACGAACGCACGCACGCGCACACACACACACACACGCAAGCTGAAAGCTCAGGGCCTCCGGCCGCCTGGCCCCGCTCCTGATGAGCCCCTGTCGTTTCTCACGTCTCGCTGCTGGTCTTCCTGTCCCCGAGCACACCTTCTAATCCAGCTTTCACACTGCTACCAAGAATAATCATGTCAAAACAGATCAATTGACGGGATTCTTAGTAAAATCGTCAGGAGGAGTACAACCTCCAAAATAAAATTCTCCTTCTGGCCTCTGGCCTCACCTCCACCATCCCACCCTTCCTGAGCTGCATCACCAGCAGCAGGTCCCTGTGCCTTCCTGGAGCTGTTCTCCTGCAAGCGGACTCGTCCCTACTTGTCCTCGTGACACAACCCGTCCTCTGGGAGGGCTCTGCAGAAGCCTGCTCCCCCACACTCTCCATCTGTGCAGACACCCCGAGGCCCTGGGGGCCGAGCCTGTGCCCCAGCTCCTGGCACACAGCAGGGGCCAGACACAGGCCGGCTGGTGTGAATGGCGTCACGCCCTCCTGAAGGTGGCGAGCCGCGGAGGAGAGAGGCTGGGACCACGCGGGGTCTACTGGATGCCTGCTGTGCTCCGAGGTCACGATGAGGTTCAACCTGACCCCCAGAGTGGGGTTTCATCCTCTAGAACCAAGGCATAAAAACCCTCCCAGGCAACAGGAAGCACTGTTGGCCTGGAGGAAAGCCCCAGTATCAACCTACACAGCTACTTCATGTGAAAATCTGTATGAACTTTTTTAGACATTAACAGTATTTTTAAAAGGCCAGTCAACTTAAGTCTTCTTAGCAAGTGGTAAAACATAAATAAGCATTTAGCTGGGAAAATCTCAGGATCACAGGATTCACACACAGTGAAGGCCCTGTTTAAAACCGCTCCAACTGTGAGGAATTTCCTTCGGCTTAGGAGCACTCCTGATTCTACAGTCTTCCCCATCCTTCCAGAAGCTACGGTCTCTCCTCTTCTGCTCCGGTTCCCAGGCTCTGCAGCCGGAGGATGGACCTACTGACGTGTTGCTGTCCTCTACCCAGACGCACACAGAGGGCTTCCAAACCGTAGAGACCCCCTCTCACCCGAGGTGTGACTGGCTTCTCCCCTCAGGCCCGGCCCCCGAGACGTGAAGCACCAAGGGAACCCAGAGGACAGTGTGCGCTCCCACGCAACTACCCTTACGGGGCTGTCCCAGGCTCTGGGGCCACCTCCACACACAGCGCTGACAGAGAAGGCGGCGACTTACGTTCGCTCAGGTCTACCTCCATTTTGTCCTCCGTGTTGGCACTGCTGGATTCAAACAAGTCTTGTTTTGCTCCATCTTCTTCCTCAGGTCTGTACTTTCTTCACTGTCTGTACTCCCTGAGCTAAGGGGAAAAGTCCAAAATATTACTGCTGCATATCGGCCCCCAGCTAAATCCAGAGTTCAAAAGACATCCCACAGCAACACACTGCACGGCGCTTCACCTGGGCCCCACGCGCCTGTCCGTGTCAGGGCTCGCCCCACCTCGGCGCGCGCGGCTCCCGCTGGGGCTGCGGTGGCAGACTGCTGGGAAACCTTGCGGCGGCTGCCTGGGGTGGAGGTGCCCCCTGGTGGTGAGAGTCCGCACGTCCCTCTCGACCAAAGGTTGAGCTGCTGCTCACGTGCGTGCTCACCTCTGTTCTCAAGCATCTTCAGCCTATTTCACGGAGAACGCACTGGCAACTCGCTCCAGGACTCTTGCCTGGAAAACCCCATGGGTGGAGGAGCCTGGTGGGCTGCAGTCCATGGGGTTGCTAATAGTTGGACACGACTGAGCGACTTCCCTTTCACTTTTCACTTTCATGCACTGGAGAAGGAAATGACAACCCACTCCAGTGTTCTTGCCTGGAGAATCCCAGGGATGGGGGAGCCTGGTGGGCTGCCGTCTATGGGGTCACACAGAGTCGGACATGACTGCAGTGACTTAGCAGCAGCAGCAGCAGCCTATTTTAAAAACTGGGTTGTCTTTTCTCATTACTATGGAGTTTTGAGAGTTCTTCATATGCTCTACATGTAAGTCCTTTATGAGATATATGAATCGCAAATTTTCTCTCTTAGTATATATGCCTTGTGCTTGCATTGTCTTCTGAAGAATACTAGTGCTCAATTTTGATAAAGTTTAACTTTCCACAATTTTTTTTCACCTATAGTGAGTGCTTCTGGTATTCTATCTCAGAGATCTTTGCCTCACCCAAGGTCACAAAGATTTCCCGGTATTAAAGTTTTCTAATTTTGTGTTTCAGACATAAGATCCATTTTTGGTTAATATGTATACACAGGAAGGGTACAGAGACCAAGGCCATTTTCCCACATATCATGGCCAACTATTCTAGCTGTGTTTCTTCAGATGCCTACCCTCTCTCCACTGATCGGCCTCTGCACCTCCACCATCAACCAGATGTCTACGTATGTGTGCAGGCCTATTTCAGTTCAGTCCAGTCCAGTCGCTCAGTCGTGTCTGACTCTCTGCAACCCCATGAATCGCAGCACACCAGGCCTCCCTGTCCATCATCAACTCCCGGACTTCACTCAGACTCATGTCCATCGAGTCCGTGATGCCATCCAGCCATCTCATCCTCGGTCGTCCCCTTCTCCTCCTGCCCCCAATCCCTCCCAGCATCAGAGTCTTTTCCAGTGAGTCAACTCTTCGCATGAGGTGGCCAAAGTACTGGAGTTTCAGCTTCAGCATCATTTCCTCCAAGATCCCAAGAAATCCTAAGGCTGATCTCCTGCAGAATGGACTGGCTGGGTCTCCTTGCAGTCCAAGGGACTCTCAAGAGGCTTCTCCAACACCACAGCTCAAAAGCATCAATTCTTCGGCGCTCAGCTTATGGGTGCTCTGTTCTGTGCCCTGATCTACCCCTGTCTTAACTACTGTACCTAGAAGTCAGGCAGTGTTAATACTGTTCCTTACGAAAGCTGTTTTGGCTATTCTAGGTCCTTTGCATCTTCATATAAATTTAAAAATCAGCTTATCAACAGCTACCAAAAAACCTGCTATGATTTTGTTTGGAACAGCGATGATTCCAGATCTGGGGAGAATTGGCATCTTAATAATACTGTCTTCCAAATCATAAACATTATCAAGCCCTGATTTCTCTCAGCTGTTCTTAGTGTATGAGCCTTGCACATCTTCTGTCAGATTTATTTGTACATATCTAATATTTTGATACTTTGAATAGTACTATTTAGTAATTTTAATTTCAATTGTTGGCTGCAGTATGTAGAAAAACAATTACACTGATCCAATCACCTGTGCAATCTTGCTAAACCCACCAAACTATTCTAGGAGTCTGTCTGTAGATCCCAACAAACTTTCTACACAGATAGTCATGTTGTCTATGAATGATGGTAATTTTTACTTTTCCTTTCCAATCAGATACCATTTATTTCCGTTTCTTGACTCACTGCACTGACTAGCATCTCCACAATACTGAAAATCCGGGGTTAAAAACAGGTATCCTCGTATTGTTCCCAATATTGGGAGGAAATCATCTAGTCTTTCATCATCAAGTGTGACGTCAGCTGCTAGGTTTACTGCACAAGCCTTAAACAAATTGAAGACATGCCCTTGTCTCCAGTTTGCTAAACAGCCCTACCAGGAGTAGATGCTGAATTCAGCCACATGCCTGCTGACTTTCAAATGTTAGGCCAAGTCTGCACTGCTGAAATAAATCCTGCATGGTCATGATGCACCAACGCTGCTGAAATCTGCTAAGACTTTTAAAGGGGCTTTTGCACCTGTGCTCTTTCCACACCACATAATGCAATGCCAGCTTCTAGTGTCAAGTTAAAGGAGGTGGCTTCAGACAGTGAGATGGATACTATCCCCCTCCTTTCCAATTTTCTGACAACTTCTGTAAAAACTGCTGTGACCGAAACATTTGGTAGAATTCACAAAGAGAAGTCCTCTGGACCTTGAGTCTTTGTGCGTGTATGTGAGAAGTTTTATACTAAAAATTCAACTTTGTCAGCAGACACAGGACTATCTGGGTTGTTTTCTCTTTTTGGTTGAGGTTTGGTAGTTTGTGTCTTTCAAAGACCATCTAAGCTGTCAGATTTATTGGCAAAGAGTTGCTCCTAGTATTCCTTATTATCCTATTAATATCCGTGGAATCCATAGTGATGTCACCTGTCCCGTTCCTGATTATTAATAACTTGTATCTTTTTTCCTTGATCCTTCTGTCTAGGGGGTATATCAATTTTATTAATCTTCTCAAAGAACAACTTTTAATTATGACCCATCGATTAGAATGATTTTCTCTACTGTCTTTCTGTTTCATGTTTCCAGCCATTTCTTAGGGTGGAAATTGAAGTCACTGATTTGTTTCTTCCTTTTTAACGTAAGCAGGTAGTGCTAAAAGTGATTCTTTAGGTATGTTTCAGTCGAAACCCCCACTTCCTGATAAATACTGAGTTCCCATTTTCTTTCAATTCAAAATATTGTGTAAATTCCCCCTTTTTTCTTTAACTCATGTGTTATTTAGTTTCCACATATTTAGAGATTTTCTAAAGATGTGTCATTGATTTCTAATTTAATTCCATTGGGTCAGAGAGCATATTTTATATCACCTGAAATCTTTTTTTACTGACTCTTGCTTTGTGGCCCAAAGATGGTCTCTCTTACTAAGTGGTTCATGTACACTTGAAAAGAACGAACATTCTTCTGTGGAGCGCTTTAAAAATCCCCAGACGGTCAAGCTGGTTCAGAGTATTACGTACGTGTCCCCTACTTTTATACTTTTATGGCCTATTATTTGTATCAATTACTAGGGGAGGAGTGTTGAAACATCTAATTGTAACTGTGGAATCTGTTACTTCTCTTTGTACTTCTATCGGTTTTTGCTCTGTGTGTTCGGAAGACCTGTTATTAGGAATGTAGATATAGACAGAACTGGCATTATGCTCTAATAACCACTTTACGGCCTTTTAATCTTTTCCTTTGAAATCTACTTTAATATTAATAAAGATTCCTCTACCTTTTAACCTGTTTAAACCTTTTTTATTTTAAAATTTAAGTTCTTAAATAATTTGTTTTCCATAGGTAGCAGTTAAGTCAGGCCTTTTTTTAAATAATCCAATCTGACCAGCTCTGCATTTTATTTGGGGTTTTTGGATAGAATTTTAAAATTGGTCTCAATGAGTATCATATGCATGACTCTGTCTCATGAAGTAAAATTAATTTTTAGAAACAACTCTCCTCTCCCCAGGGAAACTTTCAGATTTTTATAAGAAACACCACTCTGCTCTGCTGCTCTTACGACTAGTCAGGGAACACTCCTCAAGGCGCCGTAGGACGGCATTCCTCAGCATCACTTCCCCATCACAAAAGGCTGTGTCACAACAGTTCATGAACTACATCAGAACACTTGGCACACTCTCAATCAGGTTACCCTGACTTGTTCACACTGTAGACAAGGGAGGTGGTACCAAGTCTACCAGTTAACAAGGGCCTTTGTGATCATGACAAAAGCGCTGATCTCTGGGTCAAATGTGTATGTGTGGAGAGGCAAATAATACTTGTTTTATGCACTGGACACTTACTACTATAACAAGCTATCGCTCACCTTGATCGTCTTTGGGATTCTGGTGTAAATGCAATATGCTTTTCCTCCCAGATATCTTCCTCATCAGAGCCACCATCATCAAATTGTTGTATTCTTTCCTTACAACATGCTTCAAACAAGGCAATATTTCCCTAAATGAGAGAGGAAAAAATATTTAAAAATCAAGTTATTTTCTGCAAAAGTTACCAATGCAAATCATATTCTTCCATGTTGTCTGGGGGAAAAAAAAGTGCCTATCACGTATACCAAAGTAAAATGTAAGCATGTAGTAGCTTCTATGTAATTGACAACACAAAGGTCCCCCCAAGGACTAGCTTCAAAATTAGTATTCAGGAAACAGAGACTGTCTACAGATAGGCTCTCTTCATCTAGTGAGAGCAGCGTTTCGTTCAAGAGCCTCCCGGGCCACCCGCCTAGTGCACAGCCCCAGACCCACCCTGGCAGCAATAGCAACCCGTACTTCCTCTGCTTTTACAAGGCCAGCTAAGCAGTGAGGAGTGTCAACGTCCAATCGGTTAGTCTTCGTCTTATCAGAACAGTGAATAAACCGGCGGTCTCTCGTGCTAAGTGACATAAAATCAACACTGTGCCCATTCAAATGGCACTAACCCCACGTCCATCTGTAGACGTGGCTGACCTGGCATTTCAGAACTGCCTGGTGATGAGGGGCTGGCCCTCATCTGGCCCAAGTTCCTCTCCTGGTGACATTCAGATGCAAAAGGCAGCAGGTTGGAGTCAAACTGCTGTCTTTGAAGCCAAATATCTACACTGGCTTCATTAGCCCTGTCACACCTTAAACGAGGGCAGCAAATTTACATGCCTATAGGGCCAGGCAGGCCACGTACACGGCTAAAGTCACCGCCACCTAAGACAAAGGGCCCTAGAGTCGGGAGCCCTGGCGCACACAGCACCCAGCACCCATTCCCACCAACTGACCTCTCATATGCCTCGCTACTCGCGATCGGCATGAATACTTACACTTTCATTTGTATTGAGAGTAAAGTTGATGTCTGACACCCGATCAAAAGAAACACTGGAAGCAAAAGATGAGTGCAACAGTTAATTATCTACAGACTCAGAAACAGCATTCACGAGATCACCCAGATTCACAGTACAACAGAAATCTCCATTAGTAAAGCCAAATTATTTACATTAGGTGATCCCTCCTCCCTCAGTATAAGGAACTTACACAGGACGGGAGGCCTCGAAGCCTTCCTTATAAACAACGTTCAACCGCCATGGTAGAAACCATGGTTCTGTGGGCCATGCTTACATAACCCCAGAAAGGTTATTGCAGATAAGAAACAGGTTGAGATATGAAAAAAGGGTCACAGACACTGTCAGACCCTGAGCTTTCTCCAGATACAGACAAACGCATACATAAAATACAGACACCCTTGAAGGCTTACACTATAATATGGCACAGATGGGACAAAAACGGGGATTAAAAGAATTCCTAGCCTATTAAATGTGTAATTTTTGAGTAGGTAGGGCTATCTTAGAATCCTTAAAGGACCTGTTTGAATCAAACATCATTCCAAGTGTCCCATAAAATTCTATAGAGACTGGATTCCAAACCAGCAACTGTTAACAAATGGGCCCATACGAGCAGGTGCTGAGACCCCGCACGTGGGGAGGCGGGAGTGGGGAGCGCAGGCTCTGGGGGGAGTACTCCCAGGGTGCAGACAAGCCCTGTGCAGAGCGCCCTTGTGCTTCTGGGGTTGGAATGAGCTGCTCGTAGGGCAGCTGACGGCCTCTACGGCTGCTCTACTGACTCACAGTGGGGCCTCCAGGACTCCCCTGGTGGCCCAGATGGCAAAGCGTCTGCCTACAATGTGGGCGACCCTGGGTCAGGAAGCTCCTCTGGAGAAGGAAATGGCCACTTACCCCTGTACTCTTGCCTGAAAAATCCCATGGATGGAGGACCCTGGTAGGCTACAGTCCATGGGGTCGCAAAGAGTTGGACACAACTGAGCGACTAAACTTAAAACTTTCCGGGCCCTGTGCCTACACGGCATAGTGTCTGGCACGATCAGAGGGTGTGGAAAAAGCCGTTCAGCTTCTCGCCTGCTGTAAACTGCAACTTAGGACAAACAGCAGCCTCCACTGGCTACAGTTTAACCCTGGCCCGAGCATCTATTGCTGGGGAGGAAACTGAGAGATGCTGGGTGTTGATGACCCTGCTCAGGGCACTCCCATGACAGAGAACTCTGCTCAGAGAGCTGCAACACACCTCGAGTAAACAGTTCATTTATAGATACGTGCATTTCCCAAGGTCAGGGGCTAGACCACCTGTCTTCCTCTCTGTGGACGGCTCCTACAGCAGCTATTTGTGGATTCTGCACATCTCTGGGCTCCTCCTTCCCTGACTGCCTGGCCCTCAGGGGCAGGGAACCCAGCCCCAGCTTCACCTTCCAGTTAGTCACTCAGAAAAGAGAACATGGGCAGGGTGGAGCCTGCTTGGCCACAGCGTGGCTCTGTCCACGGTGCTGCAGAAGGACCAGACCTGCTCAGGCCACTGAACTGACAGAGGGAGGGATTAACCACTGCGGACGCTGGGACCCAGTGCCAAACCGAGTTCCTGAGTCTAACCAAAATAAACCTTTGTGGAAGACGCTAAGCCTCCACTGGCTACAGTTTAACCAAGGCCCGAGCATCTATTGCTGGGGAGGAAACTGAGAGATGCTGGGTGTTGATGACCCTGCTCAGGGCACTCCCATGACAGAGAACTCTGCTCAGAGAGCTGCAACACACCTCGAGTAAACAGTTCATTTATAGATACGTGCATTTCCCAAGGTCAGGGGCTAGACCACCTGTCTTCCTCTCTGTGGACGGCTCCTACAGCAGCTATTTGTGGATTCTGCACATCTCTGGGCTCCTCCTTCCCTGACTGCCTGGCCCTCAGGGGCAGGGAACCCAGCCCCAGCTTCACCTTCCAGTTAGTCACTCAGAAAAGAGAACATGGGCAGGGTGGAGCCTGCTTGGCCACAGCGTGGCTCTGTCCACGGTGCTGCAGAAGGACCAGACCTGCTCAGGCCACTGAACTGACAGAGGGAGGGATTAACCACTGCGGACGCTGGGACCCAGTGCCAAACCGAGTTCCTGAGTCTAACCAAAATAAACCTTTGTGGAAGACGCTAAGCCCGAGCGCTCCTTACGGGAGTCACATTCTGCTCCCTCAGCCGTCCCACTGACTCAGGCTGATGGGCTGGACCTGAAGCAACACCTGGAGGGCAGGCTCCTCCCAACTCACAGACACAAGCATTTTCAGAACGTAGAAGAATCACTGCCTCTTACAGAGGGCAGGAATGCAGGATGCAGAAAGGCGTACTCACTTGCCAATGTCATCTTGATCTGCAAACTTCTCATCGTTGAAGCCAAACTGGTCAATAAAATTGGACGTCATTTGTTGCATCTGATAATCAGAAAAGGCCTGGCAACCCCAGGACCAGTGACAGTGATACAATGATTCTAATGACATTCTACATATTATATGCCCACTTTTTTTCCAGAAACCCCCTTATTTATATGTAGCCATAGGGCTTTAAAAGTTGGTGTGTTCTTCTTTAAAAAAAAAAAAAATCAAATAATTTCAGACACAATTTACCCCAAAAAGGAAATGTCTGGAATTTTGTCCACAAGTTATTCTAATGCACGTGCCATGTAAGAAGTGTTAAATGGCCACTGCCCTCTATTCTGAAATGTCTTGAGAGAGAGGTTTGGGTCCAGTTCAAAAAAGTGATCGAGTGACATGTGGCAGTCTGAAACTATAAGATGTTATCAGCCACCTCTGAACACAACCAACCTTAAAACCCAACAAGCGGTAACCACCCCCCGCCCTTTCGGCATCTCCCCGGCCCCGTCCACTACAGCAACATGACAACAGAGGAAAAACGACTAGTGAGCACAATCCCAATTCTACCACACCAGCTCCAGGGATACTTCATTTTCTTAAAAAAAAAAAAAAAAATTTAAGTCTCAGAGGCTAAGAGTACAAAGTAACTACTAGCCTACCTCCCTCACAGAGAGGACAGAAAGTTCAACACTGACCGGAAATCACTCTGGAAAGCCCGCAACACTGCCAGGTCCTGGGAGGAGCCGGCTCTGTCTGCTACACCGTTTCTAGCGAGCACCAGGGCTCTCCGGTGAAGAGGGGGAAACGCTACCCTGGACTCACAGAAACGCTGCTGTTCTGTGAACCGCAGCAGGCCAGGGGGCCCACGCAGTCAGCAAACGTGCTCCAGGCTCACCCAGTCAGGGTTGAACAGACAAAGACAAGCAAAGACCCTCCTCACTCTGCCGCGAGCAACCCATACGGAGGTGAACCGTGTGCCTGTGTGCGCTGCACGTGGACTGTGCGGGGCTCCAAGCAACAGCTGTGGCTGGACCAAAGGCACTGGCCCTGCCAGGCAGGCCACCAAGCTCTCCTGCGTTCTCCTCTGAGCAAGGCCCACAGACACCACCCTGCAAAAGTGCCTCTGCCGTTAATTCCTGATGATTCATTATGGTGGCAGGGAATTATGGCATGGATAATCCAAATTGTGGATAATTTAAAAATAAATCTTATATTTGGCTTTGGAAGGCATCTTTTCCTTAGGTCTAAATAAGTGCTGCATATATATAGTTTACTGAGAACCTAAAACCTCGCTTACGCTTCTCTAACTCGATACCCACCACTCCCCACTCACTGTCGCACCTTCAAGCTGCCCCTCTGCCTACCCATAGAGACGACACTGCCTGAGCACCTGAGGGCTGGGGGCTGGCCCCCAGGTGTGCGCATGGTAAGGCACATCAAGGCTCTGGGCATCTGGGTGAGAGCAGAGGGCAAGGACAAGTCCTAAGAGGCTGGGTGAGTTCTTGATGTACGAATGTAAAATATTATGAGTAGAAAGAAATCGATTCGTCTGAATTGTTTTATCTCTTAAAAGGCAGGACACACAGTTGGTAATGTCAAAGGTGCAATAAGCAATCACAAGTCGTTCTCCGAGCAGGTAGATAAATTGGGCTCTGAGCTCACAGATAAAAATGTGATCACACAGGGGAAACGGTCCTTTCCAACAGTTTTGGTTCTTTTCTTTTTTTTTTCCTTTAAAAATTTTGTACTTCTACAAATAATACTGTAAATCTTTTGGGTATAAAAAGGAAGAAATATTCCCCACAGTGCACCTTTAAATGTTTCACAATAGACTGTAAATACTAAGTGTATTACAAAAACATGTGTGAATGCATACATGTATGAACATATAGCTGTACACACAGATACACGTAAATATGCACAGACGTGTTTGCACTGTCCATCTATCCACCTAAGGAGGAAGACAGACACGACCTCCACATAGTAACGCAGAGGACACGGGAGACCAGCGAGGCACAGCCCTCCATAGTTCTGGGTCTACTGCTGCTTCTAGGAAGACACCACCAGCAAAGAACCTAGGTTTCAAATCTGATTTTTACTAATAAAGCTGTCAAGGCTTACGAAACCCACAGCCCTGAAGACTGTTACTGTATTCTTCCTAAAGCTTTATGAAAGTGCTTTGGACTCTGAGAAATTCAAGTCTGGAAAGCACCATATGGTTGTGCAATTATTAAAAACTTTTAATTACATTTAAAAAGGAGCAAAAGCCCCCATGTGTCAAAACTGCCACCCTGGTCAGAGTCAGGGGCAGCTCTGGCCCTTTTTAGGTCCATCTTTTGGGAGGTCCCCCGGGCAGCAGGAGTGGTGCCCACGTGCGGCGGCTGGCCCCAATCCTCCAGACAGCACATGAGGAAGACCTCCGGCCCCTCCCCCACAGGGGCACCAGCGGGAGGGCACCAGGAGGGGCAGCGAGGCTGAGAGCGGGTTTGTTCAGTCACGCGCCCTGGGCTCTCTGTGCGTGAGCGTCACCAGACCCGGCTTCAGACGTTAAGTGAGGGCAGCGAGGGGACACAGAGAAACTATCTGGTGATAATGAAGGCCAGCATGGATATTCTAGATTAACCTAGATGAGAACTCCTGAACCAGAAAAAAATGCTTTCACATATTTTCCTATTTTCAAAATGATTCAAGACTGGTCTCTAATTTCAATATGCAAAAAAAGTTTACTGGAAGGCTGTCAATCAAAAAATAATATTCTCCCTACTTTTGAGGGTTACATAAAGTGGATAAAATCCACAGGAACAGGAGCCTGGTGTCACTGAGGCATTATGTTGACTGAGATCGGTTCATACACACATCATCAGTCTGAAAATTCTCCCCAGAAAATCGATGACCCTGGAACCGGATCTCGAGAGAGAGGTAGGGAATTCACTTTCCAGACACCAGAAGGTCATCAGCTTGATTAAACTATCTGCCGCAAACTCCTAGTTCATTAACTTATTTGCAAATATTTGTGAAAACAGGGCCTTCTCTTTCTTAAAGCTATTCACCAGAATCAGAATCACCTTGAAAACACACACTGCACACCCTTCAGCTTCTGTGTAGAGGAGGAACGATGTCTAATTGGGGTTCAGAGCAGGTTGAGGGGACCAATTTGATACTGTCCAGGTGCTCCAGGGTCAGGGAACGATCGCTTGAAGGCTCACAGGCCAGCTGAGCCTCGGGGGGTGGGGCAGTGCTGCCGGACAGCAGACCAACGCTGTGAGTGGACCAGGAGGCCCACCTGCTGGACAGCTCCCCTGCGGGCTGGCTGCACCCTGGCCCTCACCTCAGGAAGCTAGTCTCCAGGGGCAGTGCCGAGAAGCAAGAGAAGCCAAAATGCTAGCTCAGGCCCATCCTGAACATGCACACATTAAACTGCCTGAGTCCTAAACTCAGATGACTGCATAGTTCAGCCTGGACCGGGGTGTGTCAGTCTACCTGGACACCAAAAGGCAGCGCCTGCAGAGCCATCAGGAGCTCCATCCTGGCCCTGGTAAAAGGGGCTTCAGGATGGGGAAAACGTTCAGTGCCAGGGAAGGTAGCCACATTAATTCCACTGGCACACCAAATCACCTGACAGGCAAGACTTGGTCCTGACCAAGGGCAGCTTCTCCACATGAGGGCTAGTACCTTCCAAAAGCGCTTCCAGGTTGAGCTCCCACACCTGATACTCAGAAGGGACAGTGAATTCACTCCTCACCTCCGCAGGAACTACCAAGGGAGGATACAGCAGCATGCCTGTTTTTATATCCTGTTTTTACCCCCACAAAGATTACCAGGACATGATAAATGAAGAGGAATTTGGAGACAGGAAGAATCTGGGAATGCTATAGAATCTGAAGATGTCAGAAACATATAAGCCATTTGGTTCAGGGGCACTGGGTAAGTTACTTTCACTGACATTAAACAAGCCTTCTTAGTCTTCTCCACAAATCCCTACTGCAGGAATCTCTGCATAAAGAGCATGTCCGAGACGCATGCTTACTGAACTATCCAGAACTATTCAAATCTCCTGAAAAGTTACCCAACTCACCATCATTATCAGATCTAACGAAACATGCCCTAGAAATATAGTCAACATACACCTTTCTCTCACATACCCAACACTTCCTCTTTTAAACACTTTGATCTAACTTTTAAGTAGCCCCCAAACATACCCTAATGCATGTCTGACTCCAAAGCTGATTCATAAATGACAACTAAACTAAGCATTTAAAATAAAAACAAAAAACAAAACTTTTAGGCATGACTCACTTGCTGCAAAGAAGAATCCTGTGAGAAACCCGTTTCTTTAAAGTCAATTTCATCATCACTGGATGAATGAATATGGCAGGTTGTAACCTATATGCATAAAAATGTAAAAAACTATTTAAGAGAGAAAAATTTTGGACATTTGTATCAGCATTTTCACGGAAAAAAAATCACATTCAGTTTTTCTCTCAAATGTGTAACAATAGCATGAACAAAAACAAGTAAGAGCTAAGCTGTAAAATCCACCCAGTAATTCCAGGGAGCACTTCACTCAGTCAGGAGGCTCGGCCGCCTGGCCTGCTGCCCACCTGCAGCGACTTCACCAGTATTAGCCACACCACAAAGCATGTGAGAGATGAGTTACTCCACATCTGTGACTTTGGTAATTATCTCAATTAGATGTTTAAAAAGCAAAGGAAGAAGCAATGGCTCAGATAAAATATAAAATAATTAACTATTTCAAGCCTGAAGGGTAAAACTGCAGTCCCAGCGATCACTAATGAGCCACTAAAAGGCTCAGGTTTAGACACAACCATTTCACTTTGAAGTCTTGCACTTCTCGCTCATTCCAAGAAAAGCACTGCTCGTAAGTGCTAAATATGACTTGAGCCAACAGTCCCCTGCTCATTACAAGATCCCAGACCTTCTGTCCCTTAACATGTAATCCCTGCCCCTCACAACTTAAAACTAACTCACATTAATTAAATAAGCAAAAGCATAAACAGGAACTGCTTACCAATTCACAGTAAGTGATTTTCATTAATTCATTCATAAATGTAATAACAAACAGAAATGCTAAGTACCACACTAATAATGGTAATTGCTACAGAGCAAGTAATAAGTGTGAACAGTCTGCAAAATTCTAAGAACAAGCACTGTACTTCTCAGGTAACTTACACTGTATTTTCTGACTTGTCCTATAGCAGTGTTCTAGGCAGAGAGCTCTGTCCTCAGGGGAGAAACAGCGGCCGTTAACTGCCAGCCCTTGCAGCTGTACCCAGAAGCCTGGAGCCATAGACACTGGCCTGGTCTGCTCTGTGATGTTCCAACACCGATTCAAGAAGCCCAAAGTGGAATCCACAGGGATCTGCATGTGGTGCGGCTTATGGAATTCTGAGTAAATCACTGTGTGAATAAAACTAATCTCATCTCTCTTTATCTGGACATCTTTGAGGAAGAGACTAAAGTCCAAGTGAATAGCCCAGTTTCCAACTAACTCCCTCTCCATCCTCCCTAAAGTGCAGACAAAACATTCACATGAATTTTGCACTTTTGACCTGATGAAATCAAAGCAGAATTTGTGATCTGCCTGCCTGAATCAACCACTGCTTTAGCAAGTAGACGGGGAAAAATGTGTGTGTGTTGGGGGGAGCGCTAGTTTGCCCAGGAGAGCCCAGCCAGGTGCAGATGGGAGGGTAGAATACTGCTTGGTCACGGCAGCTGGCACCTTACAGGCTGACTGCACCTGAGAGCAGGTCAAGTGGCTCCGCTGCATGGATTGAGGAGCTTCAGGCCACGTGGCTGGCAAGTCAGAGCAAGAATCACACTAAGCCCATGGCGAGGGGTGGGGCACAAAACCAGAAGACAGTTCCAAAACAAAGCCTGGAGAACGACAGAGCCAAAAAGGAGTCCACCAGCCCTGGCTGGTCTTGCTGTTTCAAGATCAATAAGAATACAATGTATCCTTACTCATACTTTTTGCTACAAACTAAGAATTTATCAGCTTATTAATGAAAACAAGAAACTAGAGTCTCGTTTTCAAACTTAAGCAACTACTGTGTGCCAGACACTGTGACCCCTTCCATCTTCTCCTTAACTAGTATCCTCAAAGCAATTCAAGTAATCTTTTCCTCCAGAAAGAAACTACTGTTTTAGAAAGTTATTATTAATAACGGCATAAAGCATGTGCACCTTCTCAATTATTCTGTTGAGAGATGTGGTGATTCTGATTCTACCTACAGGGTAACGCAGTCTGAAATCATTATTAATAAAATGAGCAAAAAGATGCAATTTAACTTGTTAATCTTAGTCCTTGATCTAAACTTTCAGAACACACCCCTCTGAAGCAGCTCCAGCTCAATAAATGCCTCCCTCATTCCTCTTCTTCCAGCTGAAGTCGTGTCGTCTTGTTTCTTCCGTCCCACCCACACCTGTTCACCCTTACTGTCAAAGCAGAACCTGAAACCCCATCACTTCTCAAGTCTATCATCACCTCCTGGGGAGGCTTTCTCTCTCATCCGGGTGAACACTGCATCCAGCAGTCTCCCTGCTGCACCTCTAGTCCCACTAGGTCATTCCTCAAGCCAGCAGCCATGATGATCCTTTAAATCATGACAGATTTAAAATCACTGACATTAAATCATGGCACTTTTCATTCAGTTCCAAACCCAATGGCTTTTCATCTCACTGAGATCACAACCCTAGGAGCGTGCCTTAAGCTGTGAAAGATCCCCACTTAATTCTCTGCCACGCTCTTTCCGACATAAATATGTGGGCGCCCTGCCGGCCTCTGTGGCCCATCTCCCACGCCCACTTGCCTCAGCCTCTACACCAATATTCTCAAGGACATTTCCCTAGACCACTTAATTTTAAACTTTAAATTTGGGCATGTCTGCCCAAAACACTCCAACTCCCTTCCCCTCGTTTACCCTCCCCTCTTTGATTATCCACCTCCACTGAGGCAGGGATTTTTGCCAATCTTGTCTAGTGCAACATTCACAGTGTCAGGCAAACAGTAGCCACTCAACGAGTTAATGAATTAAGGAACACCAATACATCACTAAAGGAAAATATAGAATCCTAACTTTTAAGAAAGTAACAAGGAGATGAGAACACTCTTGCCAAGCAAGACGTATTCTAAGCAAACTAGACTTTTTAATAAACGAAAATGCTTTTGTTTTGTGCAAAGAGTAAACTATACTCTTGATACTGTAGTGAAAGAAAAAAAAAAGCCTTTGAGATGCTACCTTCTTTCATGATTAAATTTCAGATTTATTAACTGTTGTGAAAAGAAAAGGCAAGTAAGAGTTTTCTTCATCTTGACTGATTAGGTCGCTAAGCAATCGAAGTATGACCCAACTGGTAACATCTGAGTGAAAAGCAGAAGCCACAGACTCTTTTCCTCACTCCACGCAGTGCCACTGCGGACCCCCAGGACCCACATAACCCTGGGCTGCTCACAGACGCAAACCCTCAGAGGTTCCGCCTCAACCCACTGGGCCTGCAAACAATCCATATGTGCGCTCTGTATTACTCTATACAACCTCCGTAAACTATCTCATAAACTACCTCAACATTTAAAAAACACACCCTTGACCCTGGAGAGAAAGGCAAAGAATGAAACAAACTCAGTTCTCCAAAGTCAGCACAAAAACATTTCCTATGTTTTCTAAATTTATCTAAATCCCTACCAATTTTCACAGTTTGGGGGCTTAGTCAAAACAGTGCAGTCTCTGGATATAAACCAAGTTTTATTGATAACAAGCTCCCAACACAAAAACATAAAGAGTGTATCAATCTCTTGTGCATTTACTTTGGCAATACGGGGTCACAAGGTTGAAGCACTTCAAAGTTCAGCAAGAAGGCAATTCTATATTCCTACTGGGACATAGCATGAAATATTCTGGGCAAAAAATTAAGAGTTTGGAAGCTATAGTTCAAGTCTCCCTGGTGGCCTGGGGTTAATGTAAAAGGACCCTTAAGAACTTGGAACCCCCTTATCCCTAAAAATACAGGGTTGGCCATGATACTTATGAACAAACTCTGTGGTCAACCCAATACCACAAAGCAGAATTTCGCACTGAAGGACTCAGACTAGCAGGCGGTGGTCTGCCAGTCGTGGGTGTTTAAGACTGAAGAAGCGAGAGGTCCTGAGACAGCAACCCAGAGCCTCAGGCAACAGCGAGACCACAGGGCGGGGCCAAGCAGACAGGAGACAGCACGTTACAGGGCTCTACTACTGACACTTCTGCGACATGAGCCCACGTCTGCTTTCGTCCTGCTGAGGAGGATCTGCACAGTCCAGGTGCTACGGCAGCAAGTGCAGCAGGCAAAGGAGAACCAGGCTTCAGTCAGCGTGACTGGTGAAGCCAGGAGAACTCTTCGTGCCACACAGGCGAAAATGCCTGTCTAGATGAAAGTGTCTGTCTACGTTTACCTGACCCAAAGGAGCTGTGCACTGATCTCATGCTGTGTGGCCATGCTCCAGTGAGGCCACAGACAACTTACACACAGCCACACACTAGATGACCATCCGCACAGCGCAAAGGAGCTGAGTGTCACCTGAACTGCAATGCAGTCCTTCTTTACATACTGACAAGAGAAATGTACCTGAATTACCAAAGTGTTTAAAAATCCTGATAACAAGTTTAACTGACATTTTTTACTTCTACCTTTGAAGTTAATAAAAGGGCAAGTTTTAACAAATTTTCCCAAACAAGATCAGAATTAATACTCCTAACTATTTCTCTATAAATAAGAAAAAGTCAAAACTCCCTTTCAAGGAGATCACACTGCCTGCACTCTTGGCAAGGACTCAGTATGGGGACCTCTAAATTAACAGGTTCAGTTTAAGTATAATTAAGAACAACTTTACTCTGCAATAACACCCTGATCATCCAGAATTTTAACCAATTTGACTGGGGGGGGGGGGGGGCGGAAAAAAACTACGGTGGGTAATACATTCATTAAAACTTATTTGACCCGTCCTTGATAGCACAGGGCTGTCAAAGTGCATGTCACGTCCTCTGCTGGGCTGTAACACCGAGATACAGGGGCCACTAAACCAGCTGTAATCAAATGGCCCCACATAGCTCCCTTTCTACATTTACTTTTTCATAATTCTTTCAGCTTCTAGTACCTAATAATTCTCCCACTATATCCACCTTAACAAGCCACCAATCTGTTAAGAGTCTGTTAAAAGACAACCGAAGTTGTGAGCTAATCTACAGAGGGGGAGGCGCCTGGCCCCTGGGGCCACGTGACATGTGGAGACCCGGGCCTGCTCTGTTGCGCCTCCTCCCCCCCCTCCCCACTTCTACATTCTGTTCTTAGCAGACACGGCTGCAGGCACTTGACTGGCCAACAATCGAGGGAGCTGCCGTGTATTAGAAATTCAAGACTGCAGCTGCTGAATTTCAAAAACAGAATGAAATGTCTGACACCTCCTTCTATGTACAATCAAGGCTACCACCTCAGTCATCAGGTGGCACGTGCTTGCAAAAGGAAACACTTTCCCTCATCTTCAAAACCACATCAACACTTACCTTAAAACTGAATGTCTTAAAGAAAACAAAGACTACATTCCAAAGTCCAATATAATTTTTTAAAATATTATCAATGCCATTGTTCCCTGGCTCAAAGTACCAATCTGTTAAAGCTGCGGTTCCAAAGTTATCTGCAGAACATTCCCCAACTCGGAATGACTTTAATGAGGGTAAACTCAACTAAGCATAAGTAGAAACCAGTCATAGGAATATTTCGGTTCTCTAACCACCCGGAGTTATCCAGGTGTAAGGCAACGACCCTAATATGACAGGACAGCTGGGGCTGAGCTGAGGAGCCCGGGGAGCAGGCGCCGAGGGAGGTGCAGCTGTGTGGCAGCAAGCGGGGCTGAGGGGCTGCGTGTCCCCTACGTCGTCCCAGGCCGGAACTGGGAGCTGACTGGACAAACGAGCCAGGGCACTGCGGACGCAACCTCTTTTACTGGTAAGGGTACACGAACGTACCCCTTGGTCCACCATCACCAGGACAAGTAGAAGAAAGGTGCTTCAAATCTTTCTGAATAAGCACGCAAAGCCCCAGAGCACTGAAATCACAGAAATGTAATCTTGTAGAACCTACTAGATCCACCGTGTTCCTCTTGTTAGTTTCTCCTAAGGAGCTCGTGCAGAAAGCCTCCCATCGCTCCCTGACTTCGTCTGGAAGATCTTCAGAGGGGAGAAAAGAAAAAAACGTGATCACTACAGTGACTACACACAGACAGACAGGGGGCACGGGAGGGCACCACCATGCGGCTCGTCAGAGGTGAGCAATCCCTGCAGGCTGGGCACTGGGCTCTGGAGGCTCAGGGTTATAGAGCCGTGCTCATCTGAACCCTGAGGACTTTCAGGAACCCCCGACCACACCTCTGGTCTATGCTTGATGCCAAGAGCCCTAACCAGTTACCTGGATTTAACAATTTTTTTAGGATCTTTTGGTAAAAACTTAACCTGGCACATATTAATGTAAGTGTTTCCAGTGAACTCTTTATAAAGGCGTGGATAACAGTGGTCCTGCTCCACGGTCACGCGTGTCCAGCAAGCACTGCGCACACTGACTTCTCCAGGCTTTCTTGAGGAATTCTGAGGGCACTGAGCCCACGGCTGCCTCACGCAGCCCAGTGTGGGTTCTCAAGTTCCTCAGAGATAATGTTTTCTAAATACTTGTGTCATAGGACAACAAACGGATACATGTGCAATAATGAAACCTAACCTCTACAGAAAATTTAAAGAAAAGGAAACACAAACAGTTGTATGAGAAAATGGAACTACAGCTGCAATCTGGGAGCCCTTGCTAGACTGAAGTTGTTGTCTGACAATTCTGGTTTAACTATATGTGCATACACCCTCACACACACATCTGGAAGCAACCACCGTAAAACTAAGAACACACACATGACATGGCCAATTCACACGTACGGCTAAGGACATACAGTGTGATGATGGCTGATCTCACTCTCAAGAAGCAAAAGTCCCGTGGGCAAGCCCCAGTTTTCTCCATCGCTGGGCCACAATCATGCCTTTACTGCACACTCAATAGGTAACAGCCTCTTGAACACAAACATTCTTAAGAGAGTTTCAGCAAGCTAACAACTGAACAAACGCTGCACCACGCGGCTAAGACATTCTGCCTTTGGAGTGAGTCACAGGACTAGTAATCCCGCGGGAGCGCATGGGGTTCTTCATGTTCTCATTCAGGAGGAGGTGGACTCAAGGCCACGGAGCCAGTGTAAAAGGCATCCGCATAGCTTTTTCAAGGAACCTCAGGCTGATTACATTCAAATGCTGGTACAGAAAGAGTCTTTAAGAATACTGCCTAATAGCCCTCATTTTAGTAATAGATAGATAGAAAAATGCTGATAAATATCTTAATATGCTAGTGAAAGGAACTCAAATCCACAGGCCATGTGGGGGCCTTCAGGAAAAAAGAAAAAGAAGTGACTAACTGTAGCTCACGAGGCTCCACTGTCAGCCTGTGAGTGCTTCAAGCTCGCCACTTGTGAGCCATGCCCTTAGAGGGTGAGAGTGGGTGACCAGTGACGGCCAAGCCTGCCGGAGACTTAGCGAAAGGACTGCAGCACTAAGAAGGGAGACACAGCGAAGAGCTATATTGTTCAAACACATTCTCAAGAGTCTCATTCAAATCTCTAGATAATGTGGAAATAGAAGGAAGCTCCTTAGACAGCTGTTTAAGAAGCTATGACTCTTTCCACCCGACCCTTAACTTCTCCAACCCCACAGAAACGACGCTGCAAGCCCTGCTCCCATTACCTCTGATGAGCTGCTGCACCACGGCGCTGTTGGGGCCCTTCTCTGTGCTGTGCACGATGCAGTTGGCTATCCTCGTCAGGTGGCCCATGTAGCCGTGCCGCCGCCCTCCCTCGGCCCTGCCAGGGGGCAGAGGACAGATGTTCAGACTCCAGACAGGGTGGGGTGACGACGCAGCTGGGTAACTACTGTGGAGTTAAGCAATCATTCTAAAATCTGAGCCACCAAGGACAAGAACAGATCAGAGGAGGGTAAGGAGTCTTATCAGACTGGGGGCGTGGGGGGGAGGGGCGGATAGGCAGTGAAATGTGTGGCAGAAAACAGTCTACTCGAAAAATTACACTGCAGCCTCACTAGACAGGACAAATTTTGTTCAAGTATTCAAACCAACCATCTCCAGTCACATCTTTAAAAACAAAAACCTGAACACTCACTGGCACTGATGATCCTGTGGCTGTGACTTTCCTTTCTCTTTCTGTAAAACTATTTTTCAGACTAAACAAACTGTAGAGGACTGAGGTGAGAATTCTACTGGTTCATTTTGCTGAGACATGATATTAAATTTCAATAGTATTAATCAATTACCAGAGAAAGTTATCTAGTAAGGCATTTCCTGAGTTAAACTGTTAGCTCATTTGAGGCCTTGGCCAAGAGGAGAGGCAGTCAACTTGCATCTGGCCCACACACCATCGGGAACAGACATGCCTGTCACACCTCACCCCTTCCCTCACCAGAGTCTACTCTTTACAGCTGACCCATCTTTACACTTAAGACTTCTCACATCACTGTGACCTCTCTACCTGAATATTTTAAAAATGTCAATACTTTAAATTCTATGAAACAGAAGACTTTTGAATGCAGACAGGAGGGAACAAACTGAAGAGATCTTTACTAAAAGGAGACTCTTTCAGGAGCCACTTTAAAAAAGAAAAAGCCACATAATGCTTACAGGCCTGCCTCAAAAATAAAAGTATCTGCTAGTAAGCTTAGAGGTTCCACGGATGCCTGCAAGTCGGAAGGCCCAGGCGGACTTCAGCTGAGCTGCTAAGAGCCTCTCTTATCGTTGTTCAGTCACAGTCATGTCCAACTCTCTGCAACTTCTTTCAGTTTCACAGTAAGATTCACAGTAAGAACCTGAATGTTCACTCGGGGCAAATTCTTATAAACTCTGCTGTATTCCCTCAAACCTCCACAAGTGAAAACAAACACCCATTTCCAACCTTTTTGGCCCAAGGCTCCCAATGTTCTTTACACTTCCTGTTCAAGGAAACCTTAAAAAGCTCTTTCAGGAACCCCCCAAAAAAGAAGAAATAATCTTAGCCAGGATTTCAGAGGCCGCAGCTCATGGGGAGCAGAGCAGTGGTGAGACAAGGAGGCAAAGAGAGGAAGGGAGTCAAGGAAGGCGAAGATGGACCAGAGACGTCATTCTGGCCACAGAAGAATTCTCTTCGGAGGAGAGGACCTGAGCCCTAGCCACACTCAACTACAAGCCATCTTTCTCCACAAAGAATCAAAGCAAAGCCCTATCGGTTTTTAGTAAGTGATTTTTAAAAGAAATATATACCCCCAAATGTATGCTTACATAAATCTGACTTAAAAGAAAACACAAGAACGCCTTGAGAGTGTTCCCAAACACACCCTCCTGGCACAGAATCTATGGGAAGGCATAAAAGCTCCCTGGGCATTAGAGAGGAATGCTCATCCCAGACAACACTGCTGGGGGTAGCAAAGCCGCTCACAGGCAGCAACACATACAGCAAGTAATTGCGCCAATCAGCTAACGGAAATCCTCTATAAAAGGAAATACTAGGCAACTGTACCCTCCTCTAGCTCCAGGCACAAAGTGTCTCTAGGAGCTAATTATCATCATGGAGGACTTGCCTTTGTCATTCTCTTCCTCCTTCCCATCATTCTCAGAAAAACCATCATTCACCAAGAAACAAGAAGTTTCAAAGGCAGCAGCAGAGGAGGGGCGCACTCCCAACCCCCGGTTTCCCCTCAAGACAGGTAGAAAGACAGGGAGATCTACAAGTAAACTATTAGAAAAATACCTGTTAAATGCTCTGGAAGTCCCAAGAGAGCCATCTGTAACTAACTGTGGAGTGGCCTATACCAAGGGCGCACATTCTCTTCAAATTAAAAACAGGGCTTCTCTGGAGGCTCAGTGGTGAGGAGTCTGCCTGCCAACGCAGGAGACACAGGTTCGATCCCTGGTCCAGGAAGACCCCACATGTCTCGGAGTGGCAACTGTTAAGCCTGTGCTCTAGAGTCCAGGAGCCACAGCTACTAACACCTGAGCGGCTAGAGCCTGTGCTCTGGAACAAGAGAAGCCACAGCAATAAGAAGCCCACATGTTGGGGCTGGAGGGTGGACCCAACGCCACAGCTAGTGCAAAAAGGCCTGGGCAGCAGCAAAGACCCAGCAGAGCCAAGTATAAACAATCAACCTGAACGCCTATCAGAGAACAATATACTCACTGTTTCTTCTCATTCATTTCCCAGGCGTCAAGTATTCGTTCTATTAACTGACATTTTTGAAAGAGCTGAATAAAAAAGAATGTTTCAGGTTAACATTAACATAAATGTCAAAGTGTCAAAATTTTACAGTGAAACAGAACTCTAAACAGAAAAGTGATACATACCACTTTGTCATACAACCCAGCAAGCCAAACAGCTGTGAATTATTGGCTAACTCAGATGCAATGTGATAAAGCGACTGCTGCCAGTGAGCAGCTGACCTAAAGCAAAGCCAGGTTTTATCCTGAAATGGAATCATGCCCCAGCAAAAATTTAGTTCACAACCCACAGCAATATTGGTACTTTTCACATGTGAGCAACATTTATTTCTACATGGACCAACATTATTACATTCTTATTAAAAACAGGTGTGACTGGCCAATGAGCAGAGCTGTGGGCTGCATTATCAGACTGTGCAAAGCCAGTCTCATTCAAATGCCATTTGTCTTCCCCGTCTACTTGGTCACTCCAGGCTAGCCCTGCCCATCCTCAAGGTTCGGGGGTAACACAGTATGAATGAGAGTATGAGTCCACAGTCACAGAGCTGCAGAGCAAGAAGGCACCTGAAGACGGACTCGGGAAAATCACCAGCTCATATTTAACAGGAGACACCAGACCCCCGGAAGAGGCGTGCTCACACTGCAGAGGACTCACCTCTCCCCACTTTCAGCCACAGATTCAGCACCAAAAATGGAAACCCAGGCAAGCCAGACAACTGTTCAAATGTCAAATCTGTATTGTTTTTTAATTTCCAAAGGTTTCTAAATCTTCCAATCTATTGAGTTTACTGAAACTTTTTCAAGAAGCTCATATAATGGTGAATTGCCTGGGTTATTATTTATAGAATCACTGGTTAAAAGTACAATCAAAATAAGACAGTTAAATCCTTAGATTCTGAAATCTCACCTCCTACCCTGAGACTTCAATTCACTTCATAACTTAAGTAGAAAAACTACTGTAAGCAGGAGTGGCAGAAAAAAAGACCCCGCGTAAGCTTACATGCTTCAGTAACAAGCTGTCACCAGCCGAGTCCTGGTCAGTGATTGTGCTATTTTCTGTGTTTTCAAAAGGACTCGCAAGAATCAGTGCAATGCAAATTTCCACTTGTGTATGTAAAAAGTTATTCCATGTGTATTTGAAGAACATGTCCTACAAAAAAAGAAAAGCAATGCTTTCTTTTACTGTCACCTCAATCTTTCAGTCACTATTTCAATACATTCACCAAATAATCAATTAATAAATGATGTGCTCCTGGTACAATGAAACAAATAAAAGGAATACATTATTTTTAAAGACAGTTTAAAACGCCTTCATAGACTGAATACCATTATATTTGCTCACTCAACATGTCAGAATTTGCAAGGAATCTAATAGAGACCAACAACAAATGCATAAAGACAATAAATTTCTCGGATAAAATCTTTTGTTTTCACAGTGTATCACTAATACAGATATTAAGTTTAGTAAATTTCCAATGATTTTCAAAGAAATCTATGAGAATTTCATTTTGATTCAACAAAATGTTCACTGATGACTCCTGAGCAGTGCCCAGTGCTTGTTGCAAAATATGGTCTCCAGTGTCAAGGGGCTCACACCTTAAAAAAAATAACCACTTGGGCGCTCGAAACTCATGGAACTATCAGCAGACGGAGCAAAACAAGACAGTATGGCAGGAGGTCATGTGCAGAGCTCTAGGAGGTGAAAGGTTTTCCAGATTACCCGGAAGAGGCAAAGGGGGGCAGAAAAGAAGACAGCTCCTAAAGCACAAACGCACAGCGGCACTGTTTTCAAGTTCTCTCTGAGTCTGGTTATCCAATCTCAAAATGAAAAAGTAATGATTAATGATCCATTTAGAAGTTTTATCAAATTTAGCACTCAAAAGTCGCTCTAATATTAACAACAGAATGAACTAACAATAGATGTACACTTATTAGTAGTAAGATTAAAGACTAGTAATTGATGACTTCAAGGAGACTCCCAAAGACAGGCGTGGGAAGTTATGCTCCTGTCAGAGGGTGAGGCAGAGACTCTGTCCACAGGGGGCAAGGGCTATGCTACCAAGCAAAGTGTGACCCTGTGGCGCTCCTTTCTCTCCAGGAAGCCCTGCTCTCTGTGCCCTCTACTGCTGTGTCACCAACATGTCAGGCTGGAACACAGCTGAAGGAGCTCAGCGGTGCACAAAGCATGATGGCATGGCTGACAGAGCAGTAATGGGTTCAACGTGGATGTGAATTCAAATCTTGGCTCCACCACTTACTAGCTGTACTCTGGGCATGATATGAAAAAACAGTTTTACACCCATGATCATAGGAGAAACGTACATGAAGTGCCTACTTGATGCCTCTCAAGTGAAGAGCAAACACCCAGCCCTCCTCTGAAACACATGCCAAACTCCCCCGGGGCACCATGAGACCACCCTGGGAACCGTCCATGCTATGGCAGACAGGTCAGAGCAGGCAGGGGCCCCGGGCCAGGCCCGTGGATCCCAAGCACAGGCCTCGGAGCCAGGGACCTCAGGGGTGCAGGAAGTCCAGATAAGACAGTCTTCATACCCTCTGCAGCTCTCTCTCAGTGCAAAAGAGACAAAAGCCTGTCCCTGGAAGAGAAGCATTATGAAGGAAAACAGTGCTGCGGGCAGCAGCCACTTACGGCTCACAGAGCCCTCAGAGGAAGCGACTGCACTCACTCCAGCCTCCACGGGAGACCGAGCTTGCGGAGGGAAAGGCCTGTGTCTCAACTGCCTCGGAAGTTCTCTATAACACAGGCACAGATCTCTAACGCAGAGCAACAAGAAATCAGTACTGAAAAATTAAAAGCACTCAAAGTTGATAACCTCAAGGGCAAGACTGTTTGAGCTCAGACCAGGAAAAGTCACTGACTTTTCTTACAAAATATGAGTTAGTTCATGAGGTTCTACAATCAGCGATCTTATTTATAAAAGCTCAAGGGCAAGTGAAGACATCATTCGGGGACAGCTTACCAGTATGACCCCAATGCTATTCAGCTCCATGAGGTCCCCGTTGATGCTGCTGGTATTCGTCTGGAGGAGGCTGGATACCAACCTAACCACACTCAGCCGGGTGTTCCCCACGGGGGGGTCTAGCACTCCCCACGTAGTCTTCATCACACTTTTCTGAGAAAGAAAGAGCTTTCTGATTAGATTCAGTTCAGGACTTCCCTAGCGGCCCAGTGCTCAAGATCCGCCTGCCAACGCAAGGGACACAGGTTTGAGCCCTGGTCCAAGAAGATTACACATGCCGTGGGGCGACTAAGCGCACGCGCCGTGGGGTCCACGCTCCACAGCAAGAAGAGCCGTCTCAGGGAGAAGCCCTCGCACTGCAGCCAGAGGGCAGCCCCGACTCACCGCAGCTAGAGGAGCACCTGCAGGCGGCAAGGAAGGCCCCGCACAGCCCCAGATAAGCAAGCAAAGAAATGGAAGGCCAGTTCAATAGACTAACGGTGCAGGTGTACTATTAAGACACCACACTCGTTAACCTAAGCCTAAATTCTACACCTGTAGAAAAATCCAAATCCTACTGATATCTGTAAGATATGATGAAACAAATATAAGAGAAAAAATAGGTAATTTCCCTAGACTACATATTTTGTAAGAAATCAAGTACCCCCTGCCTTCAATATTCTAAACAAGCACAAAGGTTGTCAAGTCCATGAAGAAAAAGTGCAATACTCCAAACCTGACCAGAAAGCTGAGAAACTGAGAGAAGTGACACGTGGTCTCGGAACACAGTCCTCAACCTCCGCCAAAACTGGGGTAAAAACGCAAACTCAGTAGCTGCCTTTGGGTCACAACCTAGAAGTATGATCAACCTCAAACCTGCTTTCATCCATAAAAGGGAGTTTGTATTCTTTGAAATCACAGAAGACAGACCCAAAACATTTCAGAAATTTCAGAACTTTAGAAGTTTGGCAGGAGACCCGCGACAAAGTAAAAAGGGTATCGTTCTCCATGACCCCGTCCAACAGGGCTTCCCAGCACCCCCCGCCTGCTCTCCTCCAGGCCCAGCGGAGAGGGGAGCCACCCCCGACTCCCTGCAGTGCAGTGCTAATGAACGTGGATCTACTCACACGCTGCCCTGTGCAGTAAAGCTAGTCAGAGGCTGAGCTCACTGGCCCCAGCAGGGAAAGAGAAGTGCACACAAAACACCGTCTCACTGGAATCAGGCCCAAGAAGAGCACCAGGGTGAGAGTCCACGTGAGATGCTTTTCCGTCAACCGAGAAAGGAGATGCTGACGCCTGAGACATGGGTCAGGGGCACCCGGCCACACCTCCTCTTCTCTCAGGTCCTCCCCTCCTCCGACCTGCACAGCTTTTCTCCTGAACAAGCCCTGCCTCTTCCCTGCCCTCCTGCTCTTCTCCCCAGGCCTGGCGTGAAGGACACCACCAGCCAGCATCAGCAAGCGCACTTTCCACGGCGGGCCCCGAGCACCCCGGCCTGTGCCCCGGACCATGCTCGCTGGTCAGGTGAGGAGACAAGCTAGAAGCTGAACCAGACTCCAAGCACAATGGACATAAAACTATTCTCTGTGGCCCCTCCACCAACTGCAAACACCTAAAGCAGAGGGGAGACACTACCACGCTCTATCCCCAGGAACGCACTCCGCAGAGGCCGCAGAGATGTACTGTGACGCCGGAAGCAACGAGGCACACAGAAGGAAAAACCAAAGTGCAAGAACCAGAGTGGGCGGCAGAACTCTCAGGGAACCGTCTTCCACCCCAGGGACACCGCAAGGGAGAGACTCGTCCCCCAGCCTCAGCCTGCAGCAATCCCGAGGCAGCCGTGACAGAGGCTACGGGCCATGGACACCCTGCGTTTCTACACTGTCACCGTCCGCATGTTCAGCGGCTGCCGGAATAAACAGTCATTTCTGGATTAGCACACGGATGCCCCTGACAGGAAAACTAACTCCAAGCCACAATCAACCCCCCACTTCTTCAGTGACTCTGTCCATCAGACAGCTACACTGCTCCAACTCTGAGGAAGACAACTCAACTTCCAAGATTAGTTTCTTGAAGATTAACGTGTACCTCAAAGATGTGACAATAACATGCTATTAGAAGAAAACTATTTTACTTGCATGTAAATACATAGAATTTGTAGGGAAAAAAAGAACAAAAAGCTGCGTTTTCTAAGCAGGTAAGTCTCTTACTTAATTTACTTAATTCTATTCCATTCATCAATTTAGACACTATATACAGATAAAAGCCCATTTAAAAACCAGTTCAAAAGCAATGAAAACAATGGCACTTTTAACACACTTTGCACAAGGTGGGTGGGTCACAGCGGTTCGTTAACTAAGAAGGTTCATCTACCTTCTAACAGCTGAAATCAAACTACAGAACTGTTCAGGGATGCTTCAGAGACTGCCTTACCTTGGGGGGCTCAAGCAGGAGTTCGTGAAAAGATCCAAGTCTTCCTCGAATGGCTTCTAGAACACTCTTGTTGACTGAACAAGCTGAATGACTCATGCCTGGTGGGCAGATCTCTATATGGCCTTCAAATCTTGAAACAAAGCAAGTGAGTTTTATTATTTCAGAACAAACCATTCAAGGTGCTCTGTAACAGCGTACGGTAGTGGCTGAGTCACATGGTCATGCCTGACTCCTGCAACCTCATGGACTACAGTCCAACAGGCTCCTCTATCCATGGGATTTTCCAAGCAAAAGTACTAGAGTAGGCTGTCATTTCCTCCTCCAGGGATCTTCCTGACTCAGGGCTCTAATCAGAGTCCCCCACATTGGCAGGCAGGTTCAGTTGGTAAACTGAGCCACCAGGGAAACCCGTATCAGAGTACAGAGATATTCAAAACAACTGTGGAATATATGTAATTATATCAAAATTTCGGGAAGGATAGGAAGAGGGTATAATAAAACCTTGATGGGGATCAGCTGACATGACCAGAAATCCAACATATGCTGTCAGGGGAGAAATTATATGCCATTTCCTCCCATTTTCTCTGAACTTTCTAGCTCCTTGCACCTACTGTACTAACACCATGTCTCTAACCAGAAAATGTGGAAAGCAACCAGAGATCCTGAACAACAGTGCATACCATGCTGGCCTACCACTCACTGGATGACAGTTAATAATAAACAGGCCTGGGATTTCCCTGGTGCTCCAGTGGTTAAGAATCAGCTTGCCAAAGCAGGGGACACAGGTTCGGTTCCTGGTCCAAGAAGATCCCACATGCTGTGGGGCAACTAAGCTCACGCGCCACAACTACCCAACCTGGGCACCCTAGAGCCTGCCTTCCATGCCTCATGCAGCAATGAAGACCCAGAGCAGCCAGAATAAGCAGGCCTGTACTGTTCTAGGATTCTCTCAACCAATCTATCAATGTCGCTTCTTTAAAAGGAGTATATTAATGTTCTGTATAAAGCTCTATATATAGTCATTATAAGTGGCTTGGAGCGTCCCTGGTGGCTTTACGGTAAAGCGTCTGCCTTCGACGTGGGAGACCAGGGTTCAATCCCTGAGTCGGGAGGATCCTCTGGAGAAGGAAATGGCAACCCACTCCAGTATTCTTGCCTGGAAAATCCCATGGATGGAGAAACCTGGCAGACTATGGTCCATGGGGTCACAAAGAGTCGGACACAACTGAGCAACTTCACTTTCTTCCACTTATAGTCATTATAAACCCTTTCTCTTAGGAAAACAATGACAAAATTGCTTTCATAAAATCAGTGTTAGGAAGCATGGGGATTCTCAAAGTTGGGGGACAGAAGGGAGGGGTGTAACAATGTGGGTGCACAGTTCAGATTAAACGATAAACCCGGGAGTGGTGTGTCAGTGCAAACTTGCTGCCAACAGCATAGCTGCTGGGGCAAGGCCTGCGCCGAATCCTGGCCCTTGGCTCACCAGCTATTTGTCCTGATACGGAAAGAACAGCGGCCCCAGGACGGCCGGGGGCCATGCTGGCACCGAGGGCCAAGAGCAGAGCCCGGCACAGCCAACACCTGGAAGGGGGACCGATACGACAGCCATCTGAAAACATTTCACACGTGCAAGTGGTTTCCAAGAGCTACACGTAACAGGGTTCAGAAACGACATTACAGAAAGGGCGCGCGGGCAGGGGAAAGGACTTCTGCTTTGATTACAGTGCTTTTTACTGTGTAGGGGTTTTAATAATTTATGTGGCTAGATACAGCATTCTTCACTGCAGTTTCTGTCCAGGAAGCCAGACTTTGAAACTTCTTTACAATGTCATATCCTATGAGCTTCCGTATGCTTTTCCTCTAGTATTTTTCATTTAATTTATCTGGAATTTATTTTTATGCAAAACAGGCATAGACACCGGATTTCTTCCCCAAGTGACGAGTCGCTTTCTAAGCTATATTTACGACCTGCTTTTTTCACTCATGTGAAAATACCATATAAAAACTTATACTCAAAATCCTTACTCATTCACATAAGTTTCATTTATTTATCTGATAAATACTGGTGGTGGTTCAGAGGCGAAGTTGTATCTGACTCTTGCAACCCCATGGTCTGTAGCCTGGCAGGCTCCTCTGTCCATGGGATTTCTAGGCAAGTATACTAGAGTAGGTTGCCATTCCCTTCTGCAGGGGATCTTTCCAACCCAGGGACAGAAGCCCAGTCTCCTGCATTGCTGGCAGATTCTTTTACCAACTGAGCTGTTCATCTAATAAATACTTAGTGAGCATAAACTTATCTAACCTGCCTTGACTCAGGTACAACAGTCAATATCTATGGTGTTTCCCACATTTTAGTTCTTTCAAATGTATGTAAAATTCCACCAAATCCAAAACAAAACTCACACTGACATTCCAAGCAGAGGTATGTTAAATGTGGAACTCAGACTCAGAAAGGCGCAGGCTGTGGCGGCTGCTGGGGCGCCGGCAGGCAGTGCCCTTCCTCTGCTGAAGCTAGTGCCCAGACACACCGCGGCTCCCTCACACTCACTAGCGGAAGACACTCTGCCTGCGCACAGCTTTGGGTCATTACGAGTAAAGCGCACAAACATTCACTTCTGAGTTTGTGTGATAGTTTTCATTTCTTGTGGGTAGAAATCTAAGAGGGCTGGATGACAAAGGTCCGTTATTTAAAGACTGCCAGGTGCGTGCAGAAAGGGGCCGCGTGGCTCTCCATCCCCGGTAGGCCGTGCGCAGCTTCACTGTTGCCAGCGCTGGCTAGCTGTTTATACACATCTGGTTTAGCTACGCTTAGTGGGCCGAATGGTGCCCCTGCCTCCAAAATGCACTGTCCACCTCCTAGTCCCCAATCTGGATGCCTAGGTTTCCTTTCTGCCTCATGACCAACAGCATGAGCCCGAAAAGAACTGGTGAGAGGGATATTCTCACCATGGCCCCTGATTTTAGAGGCCATGATTTCAGCCTCTACCACTAAGAATGACGGCGCTCAAGGATTTTCTGTTTCTCAGTTCTCAAGTTCCTTGGTATTTATTTGCAGACGTTTTATCATAAAAGGCTTTAATGAAATGGTCACACGGTTTTACTTCTTTAGTTTGTTGATATGAGTTACATTGATTTTTATAAAAACTATTTTTATACAGTGGCTTTCAGTCAAAGAATGGAGGGGAAGGTACAGACTGGCCATCTGCCCCCTGCCCTCACAAATGCCCAGCCTCCCCACTACCAACATCCTCCACCACAGCATTACTGCAACCACTGAACTGCGCTGACAACATCCCCATCACCCAGAGCCCGTGTCCTGCAGAGTGCGCTCCTGACGGTGTACGTTTCATGGGTCTGGACAAATAGTGGCCTGTGTGGGGCACTAAGATATTACATGAAGGGTTTTCACGGCCCTGAAGGTCCTGAGCTCCACCTATTCACTTCGCCCCACCACCACCCTCTGGTCATCAGTGGTCTTTTTACCGTCTCCACAGTAAAATGAGACATTTTCCAGAAGGTTATGTAGCCTTTTCAGATTGACTTCTTTCCCTTCTTTTTCACTTGCATTCAAAGTTCCTCCATGTCTTTTCATGTCTGGAGGGCACCTTCTCTTTAGGGCTGAATAGTATTCCACTGTATGAATGAACTATAGCTTGTTTATCCACTCACTTACTGAAGACATCTTAGCTGCTTCCAAGTTGTGGCGAGGGTGGGTAAAGCTGCTAAACGACCACGTGTAGGTTTTTGTGAACTTACGTTTTCTACTCCTTTGGATGAATACCAAGGAACAGAACTGCTGGGGCTGTGTGGTGAGAGCGTGCTTGGTTTTGTAAGCAATCGCTGGCCTGCCTTTCCAAGTGGCTGCAGCATGCTGCATCTGCCCCAGCAATGAATGAGAGCTCCTGCGGATCCGCGGGCCTGCCCTCAGCCGGAGCTGCCAGTCAGGGCCAGGGAATTGCTAGCACTGTGCTCCTTACTGATTTCTGTCCAAATGTTATGTTTGTTTCTGAGAACAGTTTAGACTTATAGAAAAACTGCAAAAGTACTAGAGTCCCCATATGACCTATACTCGATTTCCTCCCATCATTATCTTACATTTATCAAAACTTATTCACCAATACTCACAGGTAAAATCCATACTTCATTCAGATTTCCGTGTGTTCACCTCAAGCTGCGTCTCTGTCCGGAGTCACCCAGGACGCCTCACTACATCTACCGTCGAGGGTCCTCTGTCTTCCGCCTCCTCTTGGCTCTGACAGTTACTCGGACCTTCCTGGCCAGGTGCTCTGCAGAGTGCCCCTCAGCTGGGGTGCTTCTCTCACGATCGTGGGTTTTTAAGAGGAAGACCACACAAGTAAAATGCCATTTTCATTACACACCTTCAATACAACTTAACAATGGCTACTGACTTTGAGTGTCTGGCTGAGGAAGTGTTGCTTGTAGCTGTCCTTCCACAGTGTACTTTCTAGAAGGAAGTCATGAGGTGCCAGCTACAAGTAAAGAGTGGAGAGTTTTGCTCTTCCTCCTAGAGACGGAATTATGAGCTACTTGGAATTCTGCCACATGGGAGAGCTGCCTCCTCTTCCCCGTTTATTTGCTCCATCATCTACTTGTGTCAGTATGGATTCATGGTTAAGTTGTTTCATGCAGCTGCTCTGCGTTATAATACAGCATTGCTTTATTCTATCGTGCAAGTACTGGCAGTCCCAGCTTGGCCAACGGCAGCTCTTTCAGTTGCTTCTTGTGTCCTGCTCACAAACCCTTACTGTGGGTTTTTTCCTTTCACTTTTTTTTGGTCATCTTGCACAGGGGTTCTTGGTTCCCTGACTAGGGATCAAACCTGCGTCCCCTATATTGGAAGCACGGAGTCTTAACCATTGGACCTCCAGGAAAATCCCTGTGGGTCTTCCTTGTTGAGTATGTCCTTAGTCTCTATACGACGCGATGCGCCACACTCATCTCATGTATGTCTTACCCCAGTGGTAGAACCAGCCATTTCTCCAGAGCCCTGATTCCTTTACTAGAGGGCGGGGTTAGAAACCAAGATCTGGGCACACGGTGCACTTGTTTCTGCTGGTACATCATGGCTTCTGGACCTCACTGAGCAACTGTCGCCTGGGTCTAACTTCATATTTCACTGTAGGTAATTTCTAACGTCCTACACTGATTCTTTCTTCAACTATGTCAAAGTTCACAAATGAGCCCAAAGATATTTTCATTTCTAGCATTTCCAGATGATCTTCCAGAGCTCTGCTAAAATTCTCCATCTGTTCACATATTGCTGCTCACTCTTCCCACAAGTCTTTAACACATCAATCACAGTTTTTTGAAAAATTCCCTACCAGATAGTCCAACCCTTTTGACTCTAGTTCTATTGACTGCTTTTTCTCTTGAGAGCATGTCAGCTTCTTTTTATTTGGCTTCTTCATCTTGCAATTTTTTGGTTGAAACGTGGACATGCTGTGTAAGACAACAGAAACTGATGTAACTAGTACTTGTCTGCAGCGGACACACTTCTCCTCCCCTAAGTCTTTAGTGTGAAGTTTGGGGATCAATGTACAGTCAGCAACAGAGCTAGGTTTGGGCTCTGCTGTTGCTGTGACTGTTTTTTCTCAGTGCACCAAGACTCAAACTTATCTCAAGTTACTCTGTATTTATAGTTACGGCTGCACCGCCAGCTCTTTCTCAGCGTCTGCTCTGCCCTCAGCTGAAGTTCCTCCTTCAAGCTCGCTCCCACGCTGACGGGCCCCCTGCGCCAGGCCAGTCTCCCCTCCATCGGCGCGCGGGCTATGCCCACTCCAGTGTGGCGGCCTGGGGCCGGGGCAGGTGTGGGAGCAACCGTTGTTCTGGCTCAGCCTCAGGCACCAGAAATGGCCCCGGGCCTCGGGGATGGGCCATCTCAGCGAACCCACCCTTACTTCAGGGATAGGGGCTCTCTAACAGCCTGGGTCCTGAATGTGTCCCTGCTTGTCCTGCGGGATAGAGGCTCTTTTCCTGCTCCCTTCCCCCCACAGCCAATGGTCCCCATGCATGCTAAGTCGCTTCAGTGATGTCCGACTCTTTGTGAGCCCATAGACTGTAGCCTGCCAAGCTCCTCTGTCCATGGGATTCTCCAGGCAAGAATACACTCCAGGAATGGGTGTGCCTGCCCTCCTCCAGGGGACCTTCCCCACCTGGGGATCAACCCAGGTTTCTTATGTCTTCTGCAGCAGCAAGCAGGCTCTTTACCACGAGGCCACCTGTAAGCCCCCACCAGTGTCTTCAGGGTAACAGGGTTGCTGCCTTTCCCCAGTGGCTTAACAGACAGCGGCCAGCATGTCCTGAGCAGGGCTAACAAGTGAATGCAAAGTCCCATGTCCACAGTTCTCAGAGCACCCTTGCCCTCCCTGCACCTGGGGCACTCACAGCATTAAGTAACCCATTACCACTCTATGTTTATTAGAAAACATATCAGAACCATCACCTTTTAAGCTGAAAAATGAAACTATATGAAAATACCTCAGTTCTCCAGCAGAGATAAGAATTACATCGTGCACTAACTTAGCCGTTCTCTCTATATTTCTTGAGTTTTATTAAAATAATCTGGAATTTACTGTTTTTCCAACATTTGGTTTGTTCAATTCTTTCCTAAGAGTCACATGAATTTTCACATCCCTGTTGCACATGTATCTTAAGTTCTTTATGCTACCTTACTTTTCTGTTTGACTTTGATAAAGTTCATCTTCAAGTAACTGACCCCAGGAACAGATGGAGCACTGAGGTCTCATATGACTGAAGATGCCCCATGCCCTCACACAGCAATCAAAGTATTTCAGGGTCACAATCCTGCCCTCTGTCTTTTGGTGTTAATGTAACTTTACAAATGAGATGTCTGGTAATCTGATCTGCTTTGTAGTTAACCCATTTTTTCTTGTTCAAATAGTTTTAAGATTTACCCTTTATCCTAGGGACTCAGAAATCTCCTAAGGATAAGACTAAGATTTTAGCCATCCACCTCGCCTCCGTCTGCCCCTCTTTAAAGTTGATCCTGCTTAGTGTCTGATCAGTCTTTGTGGTCTGGGGGTAAGTTCCTTCTGATCAGGAATTTCTTCTGTCATTTCTTTTATTGTTGTATCATTTCTGTTCTCAAGCTGAAGTCATCAACATAAATCTCACAGCACCAGCTCCTGTGCTTTTAAAGCATTTTAAGAGATGATGCAACTGCCTTACACCAGGAGTAGCAAGATAACATTCGTGTACCTGATTAGTACTGTAAGTACTGGTCACATTATTTAAAACAGGATTTAACAGGGAAGTCAGAACTGCAGATACAACCCCAAAATTATAATACACTTGAAGCACTGTTGCCACACTGACATCCCATGATCAGTAACCAGAGATGAAAAAGACAGGAATACAGACGGAGAAGTTGGGAAGCAGGGACTGATATGGCTGTGTTTCCTGTTTTGCTGGGAACCAAATGACACCGTTAAACATAACTCCACAAGTCCTGGGCCGCCAAATTCGCTTATGCGGACAGCAGACCTCGCCGCTCCTTCACGTCTTGCCTGTTTCACAGGATGGACCCAATGGTGAAGAGGAAAAGACAGATCCTAATCGCTAAACCACACGCTCCTGGAACACGAATATATGCCTACCTCTTCAAATTCTCATTCTCCAGGAAACAATCTGGAAAACGCTGACAATAAGTAAATCAGCTTTAGGTATACAACTGTAAAGAATATGACAAATAGTAAATGACTTGTCCAGAGGCACACAAATAGGAAAAACAGACTATCTTTCTGATTCTTAAACACATCCAAAATTTTCCTTAAGGCCTCAAGCTACCCGTCCATCCATTTTTAAACAGCCTAATGAACTGCAGTGCCTCACGTGTGAAGCCTCAAGTTAGCAGGGAGAGGACAGAAGAGCCCTGAATCGCCACTTGGAGAACTGCACACCAACCAGGAACAGCTATTTTCAATTTTCACAAACAAGACATGAGCTTCTCCTGAATGTGAGCCCTTCTGCATGGGTTTGACTTATTATAGTAGTGCTTTGCTAATGAGTACAAAAACTCAGATAACAAGAATCCAAATGTCAGTAGTGTTTACTAGAGCATATTTTTCAACTAATCTATGTATTGCATTCATATAAAACTATTCACACAGCAGAAAAATATTCAACAAACGAAATTCAAGGGCATGACGCTGTAGTCATAAACCACTAACTTAATTCTTAGTTTTTAAAAACTTTAAAAGGAAAACCAAATAACTCATTTTGTGAAACAGAAGGAAGATTACGTTGGTCGCCGTGTCTCAAGTAAAGTCAACAAGATCTGGATCGCACTGACTATGGCCGACTCATTTTTCTCCGTGTGGAAAATATTTGCTAGAAGCTGCTCTATAATTTCTTGCCTAGGGAAACAGATCAACAGTCAGGTGCTAACTGTAATCTTATTTAACACTAACAACTTCAGAGGAAAAGGTCACAGTAATACAAGGACTATATAAGAATGTACTTAACCAAGATCTAAAACAGGTACAAGAGAGTATCAATTGCTGCATTTTGCCCTAAAATTAAAACTTGGTAAATAAATCAAAATAATTTGGCAGAAGTGACATGGATCTGACTGAACTACTGCACACGAAGTATCCTCCACAAGCTCTCTGCCCGACACTCTCCTAGGCACGTAAACAGGTCACAATGAAGGTAAAATACAAGGGTACCCTGTTAGGTAAATTTATACACACGTTCTCAAGGAAACCTGCTTCCCAGGCTCTCAGTCATTCTTAGATCCCATGCGGACTGAGAAACGCAATCTCCCTTGCACTGTGACCGGCAGCTGGCTGTTCCTGTCGCTCACCCGACACACACCAGTCTCCCCACAGTACAGTGGGCTCAACGGACACTAACACCAGCTCTCCCACCAGGTCAGGATGGCAAGCAGGGAATAGACTCTTTCTCTCTGGGAGAAGCAAACAAAACCGGCATCTAACCTAGCGTCAGAGGATCCCCTCGCAGGAAGCAGTCTTCCAGCGCTCCCAGCCAGCACTCACACTGCTCATAAGGCCTCTAAACAGCACTGTAAGAGCCACTCAGCACGCAGCAGGCTACAGAGCGAGCGTTAAGCTTGGAACTGAGCTCTGAAAACAGCTGCTTTCTTTCTACTGTAAGCCCATATATTCTCCAAACAGCAGCCTCACCCCAGAGAGAGGTGCCGCCTATGGCCACGGGACACTCGGAAGGTAACCAGTCTGAACTGACCTGAGTGTAAAGTACACACTGGATTTCCCAAACTTTGTACATGGAAGTGAATGTGAATATCTCATTAATAATTTTAAGAAACATTTTTGTATCTATAAATAATATAATATATAAATATTTTGTATAAATTATATGTGTAGCTATTCTAGAATATATAAAATCTTCAGCTATTTTTTTACTTTAATATGGCTACTAAAAAATTTTAATTACATGTGATTTTTATTGTATTTTTATTAGACAACGCAATCATGTACCATATGAAATTACTGACAGCCCACATTTCTTAACCTACTTGAATGGCAATTTCACATGGTTCAACCTCATACTAGTATAATTACTAGTACTATATGGAGTACATAAGTCACAATGACAAGGATAACTAACACGGGGCAGGTAAGATGACATTTTACTCAGAAGCTGACAATCTCTTAAGTGTTGCTACTTGAGAGAACACTGAAAAGGGCCTTCCCAGCCAAAAGATGGAAATGAGCCTCAATACATAGGAAGACTAAAAAAAGTCCCAACCAAGTCACTAAAAAGAACAACAGTAGCAGTAAACTGAAGCTAAACTGTCAACCATCTGTAACAATGCTAACTATTCAGTCTTTCCCAGTTATGCATCCAAAGTGGGGAAATGCCTTATTTCTATTAAAATCACTTGTAGTTTTACGGATTCAGGTTGAACACATATACAGTGCTTGATGGTGAATACTCTCCCTGAGAACAGGTGGCTCTAGATACGCCAGTACGGTGGGCTGGCCACTCACAGACTTCACAATCATACACCACCCCTAAGCGGTCTTCCACCTAAACACAAGCTGTCTGTTCACTGCGAATTGCCTAGAAACAAGGGTAAAAGAAACACAAAGAAACTAAACACACAGAACGCAGAACCCTTCGTATGAGGTCTGGCCAGGTGACCCCTTGACAGCCGCCAAGGTAGAGTGGATCCTAAGAAGAGCTTCTGATCCAGTGTGTTTGCACCTAAGACTCTCTTCCCTCAAAGGCCATGGGGCAGCGACTGCAGCTAGGGCATCGCCGTCCCATCTCGCAGCCCTGCGCAGAAATGGCTCTCATCTTTAACACGCCCTCACCCTGTGCATCTCCCGAGGGCATCGTGAGGGGCTGAGATCAGCTCTCCTGCCTTCTCACCCACCCACAGGTATTTTCCAGGGACCCAATCCCCACACGAGGAACACTTACCAAAGAGTGACAAGGGCAACGTACCACAGAGCGCCAACAAGAAAAGGCAACAACAACAGGGATGCAAACGTACTTCTCTAGCGTGGCAAGCAGGGGGTCTGGCTCTGCGCTGCTCTGGACCTGCAACATCTGGTCTCTGCTCAGGCGGACAATCTCACAGAGCGACTGCGCTGCATTTGAGTGCCGCTGGAGGAAAGAAGCACAGTGTCAACGGCAGCACACACCAGAAGTCAAACTTATCATAGACAGTTGGTGAAGAAACTGCTTAAGTAACACAAATTAACACAGGCCTTAAGCTACAGTAAATAAGAAATAACGTGTGTAAAGTATTGAGTGTTTTACCCTCTTGGGCTGATGAGCTTTGTTAACAATGCTGCCAATAAAATGCAACTGCGGTGTGTACAGAAATGTGATTAAAGTCCTGGCAAGGAAAGTTTCTACAATTAAACTTGAAGAAAACTGTATGCCCTCAATTGACACACTTTTAGCAGCACAGAAAGATGAACCCACTTCCTTGACTTAAAAAAAAAAATGCAGCTTTCTGGAATATACTAGTGAGTAAGTAACCCTACCCCTTCTTCCCAAGCTAGCATGCGACGCCACAGCGCGCTCTCAGGTGCTGGCGCAGGCACGTGGCACTGAGCGCCGCCCGCCCAGCGAGAGCAGAGCAATGGGATTCTAGTGCAGGTGACAATGTGCACAGGACACCAAACCCCACAGCTTGGAATCAGGCGTCACAAACCTCCTCAATAAATACACACTAGTCAGTATAGTGTAGCACGCAGCTGCTCACTTAATACCCAACAGAAATATCAACAGGACTGTCCAAAAAAAAAAAAAACCTTTCTTGCAAGTCAAGCAGAGAAGGTGCTGATGCCTCAAACACTTTGTCCTTTGCAACAGGACTTGCTCCGGAAATGGACCTCTCCTCCGCCAAGCCTTCAGACAGCAACCATGTCCAGCTGAGCAAAAGCCTAGTAAGGGGCAAGCTGTGTCCCCGCCCCAGGAACAGGCCAGGTCCGCCCCTGCCCTCCCTTACGGCACATGGGAAACGTGCTCTGCAAACCATCGATGCCCCCACCTCCCCTCCGCCAGCCACAGCAGGAGGGCCGAGGCCCCTGCAAAGCTACGGCACCCGAGACCAGTCCACACGGGAGTGTCCTAAGCGTCAGCAGGAACAATATTACAGGGACAACAAGTAAACTGTCGGAGGAGAGCTGCAGCCCCGTGCATGGCTAACTCTTTGCTTTTTTTTTTTTCCTGAAAGGGACAGTGGAATGGAGAGCCTGCTTTTGATGAACTCCAGGTACCAAAAGGTTTTGAATGGACTGGAGCAGAAGGGAAGTCTCCCCTTCGTAGGGGAGAACACCCTCCAGCCACATGCTTCTTCCCCGGCACTGTTCTTCTACAGCGCTCACTCTTCAACTGACCCACAAGCCAGAGCATCAGAGGAGGGCACCCATGTGCAAGACACACCCAGCATGTTCTCTGAACCAACTCCTCTGTAGACACTACATGGAACCACATGGAATGATAACTTATCTAGGCAGAAATGGCCACATGCTGGCCACTCCACAGGGCTCAGAGCCGCATAGCAGCTGGGTGGCTGCCTCCACTCCAGAGGCACACCCGCTGGTGACTGCCCCCAGCCACCCCAGAGAGGTCCCCGAGCAAATTCCAGAGCAGCTCTGACGCTGCTGCTCAGCCCATCTTCAGCACCCAGGACACAGGCCACCCCGAGCAGGCCACGGAAGCCAGTGCCCAGGAGCCCAGCACTCTGGGGCACACTGGGGACCCGCAGCTGCTGTGTGTCTGGAGGCTTCTGCCAGAACGGAAAACACAAGCGCAGACGATGGGGCCACATCCTCCGGGCTAGAGATGGGGATAAAAGAAAAAGTGTGGAGGAGGTTTGTGAGGAAGGCCAACAGATGCAGCCCCCGCTCTAAAGAGATGGAGCGAGACCCAGGGCTTACCATTTCACATCAGGAAACTGGGTCTCAGCGAAACAGAGCGTCTTTAAAAGCCTTTGGTGTTTAGAAAGCTGTCAGCCTGAAGCCCACCAGGTGACCACTAGCACCCGTCCTCATCACATCTAGCAAAACGACGCTGTGCCCAAACGAGCACAGCTCTTTCTCCAAAAAACTCAAGTGCAGAGTCACGAAAGAGAACTTACATCTTCTTCTTGCGATGGATGAACTATTTCCACGAGCCTCTGGATAATTTTCTCCTCATTTAACCACTGTAAAACACATTGCAGAAGGAATCATAGCAATGAGCGGCTCCTGTCCAAGCCCCAGTGAAGATTAACATACTTGGAAATATCCACCATATTTTAAGTAAAATGTTACAGGTTTTCTCTGAACTTTGAACACTACAGGAAATTAAAAGTCCCCCAAAGAAAATGCCACTGATTATTTTAACAGCAGCTACAGTACCAACTACTCCCCATATCACAAAGCCACATCCCCAAATCCTACACATCAGCTTAGTGACGTTAGTTCTCGGGCACTGAGCACTAACAAAGCCTGTGCTTTGCTTACAAAGTGGTAGCGGAGATGGAATTTATACATTCTCTGTAAGAGTGTTCATTTTAAGGGAGCTTCAGAAAGGCTGAGAAAAACAGTATGCCGTATCAAGCCTCCGGTTTAAAACACACGATTCTAAACTTTCCGATTCTAAAACAAAAACCACCACAGGAAGCGTGGGGGTTGGGGGGTGCCACAGAACGTTTATCTGCCCGGTCACATGTTACCAAAGAGCAGTTATCATGACTAGGACATTCTTCTTCAACTATGCATCAACTACTGCCATGAATGAAAATGTGAAAGGGGTAAGAAAAAATGAAAAAGTACCTGGCGTAATATTAATTCCACAGGAAGAGAAACACCAAGTAAATAAAGGCAATCTCTACCTAGAGCAGACGGATGGACACACACAATCCCAAAAGTTAAGAGAGATGGGGGGTGAGAGGCAGGAAATCAAGCACAGTTTGGTAAAGGCCACCAAGAAATTCTTAGGTTGTCTTCAAGCTCCTCAAGGAGAATATGCCCAAGGAACGTGCAAACAAAAGATCTCAGGAGACCACCAGGAAGGCAAGGGCCAATCTTATTTTAACACGAAGCCCCTCTGGGGTCTTGTTCACACACAGATTCCGACCCAGGAGGGCAGGGGTGAGATCCAGGTGATGTCTGGGACCACAGTCTGAGTAGCTCTGTCCTCAAACAGGACGCCAACACCTCTACAGACAAGCTGGGGCTGAGGGTCAAGCAGCCACAGTCCCAGCCCACAGCTGGCCCCCAGATCTAAGCCAGACACTCAGGAGTTCTCACTACCCTTCCCTCGACCTCTGCCTTTATTAACCACCTACCGCTACACCCCTTGAGAAGCACACCTACTCCCTTGGAAGTGAGCCCTAAAATCCAACCCAGAAGTGACCAAATTTGGGAACTCTAGGAAACCATACTGAATAACCTACTCCAGTAATAACAGATATAAAGGCAACCGCCCTCTTAGCTTCAACTGCCTTCTCTGGAGTCCCCAGTCTCCACAGAGAAACACTCGCATCCACAAATACACACCTGAAGGTGAGCAAAGCCCCAGCTTCGGGTCCTTTCCCAGGATACTCACTAGGTCCCTCAGCTGGCATACTCACTCACGTGACCGTGACTCTCAGAAGACCTCTGCATGGTTCTGCAGACCCGGCCCTGACGTCATCCCGACACACTACGCCACGCCCTCACACACACCTGCCACGCCTGCCCCCCTCAGCGGACCATGCCCCTCTCCCTGGGACACCTCCTGACAGACCCTACTAACTCTCCTCTGGGCTTTCCCAGGTCTTCAGCAGTTTCAATAAAACTCATTTCCAGAGTTCTTAGGTTTGAGGTTGAGTATTAAGACAGAATGGACTGGGGAACGGTTCTGGAAGAAGGCAGTGAAGGGGACGAAAGAGAAGAGATGGAAAAGGCAGAGCTGAGAGCTGGCGAGAAACCTCACCTTCAAATCATGCACACCCTCCTCTTCCCACCCAAGACAATCCTCCAGAGCCGTATGTCCTGGAATAACCACCTCCCCCAAATCTGAAATACATGCCCCTTTGAAGGTGAACTCCATTCTCCTGCTATCCCATGCTCCTAGGCATCCATGAGAAGGTTATTTTCGAAGCCAGATTCCTTGGAAATACATCTCTTCCTTTTGACTCTTAGAGATTCCCTGCAGGTAACCATCTTCTCAAGAGAGAGAAGACTCCTCACAGCCTGCTCAAACCAGACACAGAGCACCCAACCTTTCCATTTCTGCTCTTCCCACCAGACGAGCTAAGACAAATCCTCAGTCCAGTCTGCCTTCCCACTCCACTGAAGAGCAAAGCCGGCAAAGGAAGAGAACAAGACAGCCTGTGTCTCTCGGGACATGCATATGGGGAACCTTAACCCTGGAAAAATCTGGCTCTCTCCCTGCGGTGGAGCCCTCCTCCTGCGCCCCCACCCCGGTTTCCCAAACCCTGACTACCTGTCCCTGGAATCCCACCCAGACGCCGCAGCCCACCCACGCCGCCTGACTACTCACATTCAGCACCTCCTGCCTGGGCTGCGGGGGCTCGATGCACGTCAGGAGCCTGAGCAGCAAGTCCATGATGGCCGATGTTCCTATGTGCTTTATGATAAGGTCCACAAAGTCACGTTTCTTCTTCAGGAAATCCACAATCTAGAGGAGAACAGCCACAACTGAAAGACGCGTCCCTGGGGAACTATCAACTTTAGGACACTTTTAGTCCTGACCCCTGGGGCTGCCCCCTCCAAGTCCCATCACCACTTTAAAAAGGCAAGTCAAAGGCTGAATCAGCCCTAAGATGTCAAACCAGAAAGACTTCTGACTGTTACAGAACTGAAAAACCTCTGAAAAAACCCAAAAAACAAACACTCCCAAATCACCACCTGTTCCCTGGTACAAACACACCATGACACAATCTCATTTCTGCTCACTTTCATTATTAATTCTGAAAGAATGAGGATCAGAATTTTAACACTCCATAAAAGGCAAGAGACCACTTAACAATTCATAGACATAGAGCAAGTCCATTGGGCTTTACACAAGAATGCAGACTAAACATCCAAGTCCTAATTGTACTCTAGCAAGTAAGAAAACATTCAGAAGAGATTTCTGCATCCGTCAAAGCAGCTAACTCACATGCTATGGAAAGTCACAGCTGCATTTTATTTCAGCCATTCACCTGATCATAGTAACACCAGGAGGGTGAGTGTGGAAGAGGCTGACCGTTAACCCGAGGGGATAAGAAAACATGAATAAAGTCAGGGTTGCCACCTGGGTCTCTCCTACACAGGAAGAAATATGCTCTGCCTTGGACGCCCCTGTGTACCTTCTGGCTTTTGTCCGTGTGCAGAAATCATCTGCTCAAAAGTCCCAGAAGCAGCAAAGCCAGTGAGGCAGCTGCCGTGACAATATTGCCCTGACGTCTCCCAGGAGCCTGTGAGGTGGGGCTGCTCAACTCAAATGTTCTAGGTGAGGAAACTGAGGCTCAGACCAGTCAAGGATTTTGCTAGAAGCTAAAAAGTGGTTGCTCTGAGCTTTAAATCCAACAGAGCCACAAGCTCATCACTCAACATGACAGCTAGAAGCCAGGGGTGAACCTAAACCGCTTCCCACCATCAGGTGAAGTGCAGAATTAGCCATCACACACTGCTTCTCCAAACAGCGAGGCTGAAGGCTGCAGCATAAACCCTCAGTGAGCTGCACATCATTAATCCACTCACAGCTGAGTCACACGGTAGTTTTTAAAAGCACAGTGAAGGAGAGGGGGAAGAGAAGGTGGCATGTGGCCAAAACAGGGCATTTAGTGGCCGAAGCCCCGACTCCAGAGTCCGCAGGCAGGGCCAAGGGGGCAAAGCAAGGACGGTGAAGTGGCCTGTCTGGGGGACGGCCTGGAGGGGCTCCCTCGCCAGCACTCAGTGCCCCTCACAGAAGGTCCTGCTGCTCTGCAAGTTAATCCTGAGAGGTGTCTATACTGCTTAAATCAGACTGAGTCTGATTTCAGTTGCACATACCCTTACTAACATATCATGTGATGGGAAACCTTTATTTATATTCATAATTCTCAAAAGGAGAGGAAGGTGCCAGTGTGGGCTTCTCCTGAGCTGAAAGAGCAAGGACTCTCGAATCCTCTCGTGACTGAGGGCTGAACCGAGAAGCACAAGAGCAGCAGAGTGAAGGGCCCTTCTCTCCGCGCTGAACTGGCGCATGCCGCCTTCTGCACACAGGTAACACGTCGGCCTTGATGGCCAAACCAGGCGCTCAGCAGCCCAGAGGGCTCTGAGTGTGTCCTCACTCTACTGAAGATAGTGGACACTAGGCCCCACAAACTCGGGCCCCAGGTACGAGGGGATGTGAGACTGGTCTCCATCGTGACCACAGCCACCTGGAAACGACCAGGACACAGACGGATGGGGTGACCTGAACTCTCCTCGAGGGGTGAGCAGTCCTGTCGTTTCTCATCCAAAGGCAGGAGGAGGGAGGACGAGCCGTACTGGAGTGACTGGGATTCGGGGATTACTATCTAAGAAACAAGAACCTCAGTTCCAACACATTGGGAAAGGCAATCCTGCTCAACTAAGAACACAAAAGCAGGACCTCGTCTGTCTAAAATAAGACCTGTGTGCACTTGGCCTTGGCACAAGGCAGGCCTTCTGGGCCGGAAATAGCTCCAGCCCCTCCAGGTCTGCTGGTAGCAAGGACGGGTCCCGGAGCCTGCCTTCCACCATGGAGACGGCAGGCCCAACTGCTGTGGCCCCTGCAGCCCCGTCTTCACACCCCCACTGCCTGCGCTCTGCAGACTCTTAGTTTGTTCTTGGGCATCTGAGGCTCCTGCTGCTCCCTGGGGCCTGTTTGCGTAAGTGAATCCTCATCTACTCATAAGCAGATCCTTTTCCACACCAGTACCCACCAGGCTGTGATTCTCAAATTTTAGCATGCGTCCCAGTCATCTGGGAGGCTTCTTACACCCCAGACTGCAGGCCCCACCCCAGAGTGTCTGACTCAGCAGGTCTGAAATGGAGCTCAAGAAGCTGCGTTTCCAACAAATTCTCGGGTGGTATTCATGCTGCTGGACCAGAGACCACACTTTTCAGAACAACCGCACACAGCAGATACCTGGAAAATACAAGCTTCCAGGTACAGGGGAACTGAGAGCGAAACCAAGCCCAGGAGACAGGAGGCGGGGACACAGCGGGACAACACCAGAACGAGGAGGGAGAGGAGGCGGACAGTAGGGAGGAGGGTCCTGCCTAACTCCCGTCAGGCTCTGCTGGACAGAAGAGCAAAGCTCCCTGTGTGTACACAGCACTCACTGCCCAGAGGTCTCAAGTTTTGGGGTGGAAGCAAAATAGAAGAGAAAAAAAAAAATCACTGTTTGTATAAACTAATCATCAATCGTGTTTATGGGAAAGCTTTCTGACTTAAGCATCGCTTGTGCTCTTCATCAGGGAGAAGAATAAATGAGCACAGTCATTCTGCCACAGAGTCGCCAGGATGCCACCCACACACCCTGCCACTGGGTGCCCCTCCTCACTGGGTGCCCCTCCTCACTGGGTGCCCCTCCTCACGCAACCCTCAGACTGACCCCAACGTGCTCTTGCTTCTAGCCACCTGTCAGAAAAGGAGGCCAAGCACACGGAAAAACCGAGATATGAGGCGCTCAGAAAAGAAGAGGTCAAATTAGAATGCATTCGTTAAGGAGTCAAGTCAGTGTTAAGTCAGCAAGCATTGCAGATATTTAAGCTGTAAAATCTATTCTTTAACAGAACGTGGGACATAAGGCACACTCAGAACACTGAAGCAACAAAATCACTGAAAATCACCTCAGGGGATGCTCAGCCCTAATACTTACCTTTTTGGAAAACAGTATTTACCTGTTCTGGTTTTCTGCTGATAAGAATACTTAGCACCTTGCTGAAGAAACTGGCAAGTAGTGGGTTCAAGGGGGAATCGTTTAGGAGGAAGCTATACAATTTCATTAGCAAGGATTCATCTTCTCCCAGTCTATCGTTCATTTGGGAGACATCAGAAGTGAGCAACTCACAAGATATATTTGGATACCTAGAAGAACAGGATACTCACGTCATCATCTGTATGAACAGTTTACTTACATAAATCAGAACACAGATCAGAAAGGTTTCCTAAAATCTTGTGAAAATTGTTTTTAAAATCTTCTGGGAATGAGAAAATAATTTCAATACATCCTGCCAATTTAAACTAGAGTGAATTTTCTTCTGTGTCTAAAAACCAATACAGTTTCCCCAACAAAACCAGAGCACAGTTGGGGCTCAGGAGGCGAGGGCAGGGACCCCTCAGAGAGGGCAAGACGAAGCCGTGGGCCGCAGCCCCAGCCGCCCGCTGTGGTGCGGGAAGCAGAGCAGCTCGCAGGGCCGCTCAGGGCACACTGGCTTCCGGGAAACTGCTTGCACACGGCACCGTGCAGCTACTCGAGACACGTCCAGGTTCCTGGACAGGCTCCTGTATTCTCAGCAGGGCTGTCTATGGTATCAGAAAGCTGGGCATGTCAATGTTCAGTCCACGTGCATGTTAAGAGAATAAATACTTTAATATACTCGAGCAGAGAACAGGACACAGCCTGAATCCCCGGGTGGGGAACAAAGTGTGTACAGGAGCTGAGCTCTCCACAGCAGCCTCCCAGCCCCCCGGGCCAGCCAGCGCAGACCCAGCGCTGGCTGCCCCAGCCCCCTCCGCAGGCCCCAGCCCCGACACCCGCACCCGGGGCATGTCTGCCCTGAGTGCTGGGGCTCGCGCTCTCTCTCAACAGGCAGCAGCAGATTCCTTTTCTCCACTTGCTTCTTTAACCACAAATAACTTCTCATCTGTTCTCAGAGCGATCAAGGAGACTCCCAGGCCCGCCCAGACTGCACTCTCCCCCACCCGCCGTTCACTTCTCTACTCTTTATCCCTCCCTGGCGAGCAGGGGCAGCAGGGAGTGGCGAGCTCTGATGCTGACCAGGACAGGGAGGTGACAAAACAGCCTGAAATGGCTCTGTGCCGAAAGAGAGGGGTAGAGACTGCGCCGGAACCCGTGCCGCATCCCTGAGACAAGCCGGCAGCTGCCTGGTGGCCAGTGACTTGAGAAGCAACAGGCACCAGATCAGAAGCTGCGGCAGCTAGCGGGCGAACACTGAACAGTGTAAGAATGTCCCCAATGAGCGGGCAAACACTGAACAGTCTAAGACTGTCCCCAATGAGCAGGTGAGCACTGAACAGTGTAAGAATGTCCCCAATGAGCCTTTCCAGGGAGAAAAACATGGGAAAGACACACAACAGAGCTGGCAGGCATGTGGGCACAAAGCTCACATCACCAAGTCGCTGTCTTTGAGGCTACGGCTCGATCAGATCAAACCCTTTCCTCACTTCAATTTACAGCACACATTGGCTCAAAGACACCACAACACAGAGTCACCAGCAGGCCGGAGGAGGAAGCAGGGGTGAGCCGTGTGGCCTCTGGAGTCAAACCACCCAGGCTCAGAACCTGTCTCCATCACTTACAAGCTGTATGATCTCAGGCACATTACCTGACTTCACTGGACCTCAGTTCCAAGGCTGCAATACGAAGATAACAATCCTTATCTCATGGAAGAGAATAATACAAAATGCTGAGAGGCTCTAAAGTAAGTAAATACCAGCTGTTTTAATTTCTCTTTATTTTCTACTTCATAAAACTTCTGAAATAAAGTTTTATTGGGATGTGGAGTTGGCTCAACTGCCCCAATTTGAAAGATGCAGGGAGGCAAAGGGTCGGAAAAAGGTAGGAGACCCCAACTCCACTGCAACCCAGTGTGTAAGGGGTATTCTCAAAATTCTAACACAGGAAGTCCAGAGGAGGGCAAGGGCATCTTGTAAAGTTTTCCACCTGCTTCTCCGCGGCTGATCTGGAGGTCTGATCATGCTGAAGAAGCACGAACATGGGGTCCAGGCACTGATACAAAGGCTCAACCCTCTGGTGTGGGACACAGCGGGGCTACTCTCGCTCTCCTACCCCGCTCTCTGAGATTAAACAAGTCTCTCAGACACCCCAAGACTCCTCCACCTACCCCGCCCCACTCTGACCTCAGCTGCTCTGTACTGAGAACACAGTAGCAATGGGAAGAGAGCACAGCCCCACTGGACCCCTTCCTCCTTTGCGGTAAAGACCCCTTACTGTCCTCCTGACCACTGAGGCCAGCCCAGCACATCACCAGACCCCCACTCCTCTACACCAGCCCGCTTCCCCAGCACCGCATCACCCTACCAGCATGTAAACACACCATTATTTCTTCCATCTAGGAAAACACACACACCGTGGCCCTCCTGGCCCCACACTTGCCTGGAGCTCCCCCTTGCTCTCTCTGCTCCTGTTCCAGGGAACTACCTGAAAGAACTCTCTGCTTGGTCTCCAATTCTTCCTCCGAAGCACTGCTTCCATGTCCACTGCTCTGAGGAACAGGCACCGAAGGGACCTCCTGCCCCACGGCCAAGGCCAGTGGCTGCCCGGCCTGTCAGCACAGCCCCCAGGCCCCTGTCTCATCTCCCCTTCCTGAAGCCTGGCTTCCTGTGACATTGAGGGCAGCAGCCCCGCCGGTTCTGTTCTTGCTTCTGAAGTCCCTCTGTGAGAACTTCGACCAACAACATCTCAGCTTTGGGATTTATGATACTACTTAACGCCCTACTTTTAAAATTCTGTTAGTTCAAATTTCTGCCACAGTAAACACTCCATCATTCATAAACTAGTCTAAATACATACAACACTAGTCTAAATTTCCTTAGACGACTACAGTCCACCTTAACCCCGAGCAGCTTTCGGGTCCCATCCGAGAACTGCTCTGCGCTAGTCCAGCTCTCTGAGTCAGCCAGCTCCGTGCAGCTACCGTAGCTGGTGACTCTGTCCAGGCCAGAGGCTCAGCAGGGAGCTGCTCCACTCAGCTCAAGCCACACTCTCAAAATGGTGCCAACCGAAAGGCAGCAGGTCCAGGGAAACACACCTGCTCTTGCAACCTCCACGGAAGCACAACACACTGGCATGGCAATACAATAGACGCCATGACTACTTTTTGGTAAAATAGGCAGTTTCCACAAGGCACGCCTACTCTTCTCCAGTTAGAGAAGTATTTCGCCTCATGCAGCAGGTGAGGAAATAGACCCAAGAAGGGTGGCCTCTTGTCCAAGTTCTTGGAGCTCTGGGAGGAGGGGCTACACTCCTCCCAGGAGGAGCCCCTGACAAGCAGCACTCACACATGCAGGTTCACTGTGAAGGGAATCCCAAAGCAAGAAGCATCTGTTTTTGAGGAAAGAAGTACACAGGTATTTCTGCCACCAAATTTCTTTCCTCTTCTAAAGTACTGATCTCCAAGTGTACGTGCAACTGAATGCCAGCTGACAATCTTAATGGCTGGCAGAGAACATGAATCCCCTGAAGATCCAAGCCACGAGCAAACTGAAAGCATCACTGAGCATTATTCCTCTGACAACAAAATTCTCCCCATGAAGAAATGAGAGATAACTGCAAAGATGGACAGACTGAGGGAGAAACGAGAAATTTACCATAGGCCATAATTCTTCCCATGCCATCAAACTTATTTAATGCATATCAATGACTTTTGTTTGTTCCTGAATCAGTTCTATTTTCAGGTGGAGAGGGACGCCAAATATTTCAAAGGAGCTGGAGATGGAAAAACAACCAACTGAAACCCCAATGCTTTAAATACATATGGAGGGTTTACAACGAGTTTCCAGGGGTCTGAACCCTGCGAAGTGTTATGAGCTGACAAAACTAGTGCTGAAGAAGACCCACAGTATTTATCCAAGACATCAGCTGCTTAAACTTAGCTACACTAATGTTCATCAAGATCCAGACCCTTATTTTCAGTTAACAAAAGGTCAGAATTTATCATCAGCAACACTGTTCATAAAACAAGCTCTGGCTCGGCTATCTCAGCAGTCACATAATCTCTGTTTTCCTATTTGCAAAAACAGAGAAAATATTTACTTGGATCATCTCACTATTTTAAGGAACTTTATCACTATTTATAATGCACTTTGCCCTTAGACAAAACCTTCTGGTGGAAATTTAGAACATTCATTTAAAAAAATCTTGTGACTTCACTGGACCTGGCTGTACAACGGGCTGTTTGCTCCACTGAACCTGTCCCTCGGGACATGTCAACATTCTGCGCCTGGTCTATGGCAGCCCTGAGAAGCTGCTGGACAACAAAAACGGTCATACATCCTGCCCCGCTCCACTTCAGCCCACCCTAAGAAGAAGACTGAACCCCTCACTTGTATCTGGTCTTCTCGTCCGTGTCCTGGGGCGGCTCCTCCGTGATGAGCGAGACCAGGCCCTGGAGGCGCTCCGCCTGCAGCAGGAACTCCAGGAGCCTGCGGTTCTGCGCCTTGCACTCCTGCAGGACGTCCTCCTCGTCCATCAGCTCCTGCAGCGTCACGTCCTCCCTCTCCAGAAGCGCGTCTATGTGGGACGACGAGTGGAGGTCGAATTTCCAAAACATGCTGGTCTAAACAAAATGCAGAGAGATTTTAAATAAGACTTCAACTTCACATATTAATTTTTAAGTTTCCACTTAGTTTTACAGTCTAAAATGCCAACTTGAATCACACAAGAAAAACAAGTTCATTGTGAATCTATAAAGTACCTTCTAAGTAAGTAAAATTGGTAAGCCATATTCCTTCTCAGAAAATATTTTTACAGATAACAAAAAATTCTGATTGAAAATGCTGAAAGAATGCTAAAACGTGGTATTTTAACCTGCAAAATTAACCCACCCATACTTAAAGAATTTAGTGCTGAGAAAGGAAGAAAATAAATCTTTTCTTCAGGGTGAGAAATACATTCTTACACAGAACTAGTATCCTCAACAGCAAATGGCAAGTATTGAGACCTAGGTGTGTAGTACTCTCCAGAATATCACAACATTAAATAACCACCAGAAGCCAGAACTTTTAGCCCCAATAGCACTTTCAGAGCTGAAAATCAGAAAGTCAGAAAATAGTAAAACCTATGCCATTCTTAACAAAGAACAAAAAATAGTAAAATCACCTTAAAAAGAGAAATGTTCACTTTGTCTTCAAAGTTTATCATGGAAAATTAAATCTTAGGATGTCTACAGATTGACAAAATAGCTCACCATGCTTATTTTGAATACTTCAGCACAGTCACTGACTGAAAAGCTACTAGTGATCCTCAAATACCTTCCCATGTCCCATCCCACTGTCATCGGGTCCAAAAGTAAAAGTAAAGTTAAGTTGTTCAGTCATGTCTGACTCTTTGCAATCCCCATGGACTGTAGCCTATCAGGTTCCTCCATCCATAGGATTTTCCAGGCAAGAATACTAGAGTGGGTTGCCATTTCTTGTATATGCTTATTTTGATCTATAAGCCAAATTTCTGATAATCTAATAGTCTCTCCACTTGAAGTCAGAAAGCTGGATGTAGTTAATAATTTAGTCTTAAGTCTTAAAAAAAATTAGGTCTCATTTAAAGTAGTATGTCTTTTCATTTTTTTGGAATCCCACAGATGAAGGCCAAATATAAAGAAAAGTATTAATAAATAATCACAAAGCAAATCTGATACAGCCCTTACAATTGGCTAATGATAAACAAGATACACACTCATGATCATCAACTGAAAACTGTTAATGTCCACAAACTACTAAAATATGGATCAAGATATAGTCACGTATCTATGTCAATTAAAAAAATAACTTCCAAAATTCTAACCTTATAAAGGTGACTCATCCTATACTGGTTTACAGAAAAAACTGATCATCAGTGGTGCTGAAATAATGAGTGTTGGCAAACTTTGGCTCACAGACCAAACCCGGCCCACAGGCTGCAAGCTAAGAAGGGTCGCTAAAGAGAACAGGGTTGTTAACGGTAAGACTGTGACAGTGGCCACGGGCCTGCACGTTTACAGTCTGGCAGTTCACAGTAAAGTTCAGTGTCCCATCTCACATTCCTTTCTGCCATCTCTGCAACTGCCTGGAGGGGTGGAGCCACGTGGTGCCAGGCAGGATTATATACCAGCTCCATTCTCTCCCTTCCGTGGGTACTTGCCGAGACCACATTCCCAGCTTCTTGGGCAGGTAGGTATGGCCACATGACAAAGTTTTCTCCAATGTGCTGTGAGCCATGAAAACCTCCAGGTGGCCTCCTTTTCATCTGGCTGGATGCTGATGACAAAAAAGACCCTGAAACAGACAGTAAGGCCCAAAGATGGAAGGCCTCTCCATCCCCAAGTCAACCTGTGGAAAACTAAATGCTGCCTGCCCACCTGAGCACCAGCCCCAGGCCGTGGGATGAGGAGCCACCACACACCGGGTCTGGGATCCAGCAGGACAGCCTGCGTACCCAGTCATCTTCTCCAATCTCCTGAGCCCACAACGTCATGTTCCTTTATACTTATTTCACTCTACATATGACAAGAATTCTTGGGCAACTATATGTTTTAAAATGCCTAACTCCTTTCGCTCTCCACTATCCTAAATGTTTTAAAATGCCTAACTCCTTTTGCTCTCCACTATCCTAAATTAGAATAGCATTTTTCAAATCAGGACACCTTAAAATACACATTTCCACAGTGCATTTTCTTTAAATTGAGTAGGTATACTACAGGCTTAAAAATAAAATAAAACCACAGTAGACTCTTAAACAAACATTATTTTATCTTCCAGCCAAACAGCAAACTGGATTGGAAGCAAACAGCACTGGTCAATCAGTTACCCCTGGCCTGCCCCTAACTTCTACTAACTTGACCTTTGAAGCGGACTCAAGCTAGGCATGAACTAACAGGTACAAAGGTCAACTGCCAAGGGGACCTGAGGTAAACGGAGCCCTTTGAAAAATGTCTAAGATACTTAGAAAAAAACTGAAAGGAGTCAGAACTTCAGCAGCTCACTTTCAGTAAATATAAGTACTCTTAAAATTTTTTACCCTAGCTACACCTCAACAGGATTGAGAGATAAGAGGGAACACAATTTCTTACAGTAAACTAAATCACAGACTTTTAAATCAATACTAACAAAGAGAGAAATGATAAAATCAAACTGCTCTCCATCTTTCCAAAAAATCCTAGAGTTGTCTTTGCCCTTCATGGATCACAGCCTTGTCACGGAGAAGGGGCTCGTGTAAGTCAATGAAGCTATGAGCCATGCTGTGCAGGGCCACCTAACATGGACGGGTCATAGTGGAGAGTTCTAACAAAACGTGTCCCACTGGAGGATAGAATAGCAAATCATACCAGTATTCTTGCTGGGAGAACAACATCAACAGTATGAAAAGGCAAAAAGATATGATACCAGAAGTTGAGGCCCCCAGGTCAGAAGGTACCCAGAATGCTACTGGGGAAGAGCAGAGGGCAATTACTATCAGCTGTAGTAAGAATGAAGAGGCTGGGCCAAAGTGGAATGTGTTTGGTGATGAAAGTAAAGTTGGATGCTGTAAAGAACAGTATTGCATAGGAACCTGGAATGGTAGGTCCATGAACCAAGGTAAACTGGATGTGGTCAAGCAGGAGATGGCAAGAGTGAACATCAGCATCTTAGGAACCAGTGAACTAAAATGGAGAGGAATGGGTGTATTTAATTCAGTTGACCATTCTATCTACTACTGTGGGCAAGAACAAATGGAACAGCCCTCAGAGTCAACAACAGTCTGAAATGCAGTATCTGGGTGCAATTTCAAAATCACAAAATGATCTCAAGTGTCAAGGCAAACCATTCAAAACCACAGTAATCCAAGTCTATGCTCCAACCACTAACACCAGGGAAGCTGAAGTTGACCGGTTCTAAGAAGACCTATGAGATCTTTTAGAACTAACACCCTAAAAAGATGCCCTTTTCATCACAGGGGACTAGAATGGAAAAGCAGGAAGTCAAGAGGTATCTGGAATAACAGGCAAGTTTGGCCTTGGAGTACAAAATGAAGCAGGGCAAAGGCTAACAGTTTTGTCAAGCAAACATACGGGTCATAGCAAACATGGTCCTCCAAGAACACAAGAGACAACCTTACACATGGACATCACCAGATGGTCAACACCAGAATCAGACTGATTATATTCTTTGCAGCCAAAGATGAGACGCTCTATACGGCCAGCAAAATCAAGAAACAAGACCTGGAGCTGACTGTGGCTCAGATCACGCGCTCCTTATTGCAAAATTCAGGCTTAAATTGAAGAAAGTAGGGAAAACCACTAGGCCACTCAAGTATGACCTAAATCAAATCCCTTATGAGTATACAGTGGAGATGATGAATAAGATTCAAGGGACTGTTAGATCTGATAGACAGAGTTCCTGAAGAACTACAGAGGGAAGTTTATAGCACTGTGCAGTAGGCAACGATCAAAACCCAAAACCATCCCAAAGAAAAAGAAATGTAAGAAGGCAAAGTGCTTGTCTGAGGATGCCTTACAGACAGCTGAGAAGAGAAGTAAAGGGCAAAGGAGAAAGCGCAAGATATACCCATCTGAACGCAGAGTTCCAAAGAATAGCCAGGAGAGATAAGAAAGCCTTCCTAAGTGAACAATGCGAAGAACTAGAGGAAAACAACAGAATGGGAAAGACTGAAGATCTCTTCAAGAAAATGAGAGCTACCAAGAGGACATTTCATGCAAAGATAGGCACAATACAGGACAGAAACACTATGGACCTAACAGAAGCAGAAGAGATTCAGCAGTGGCAAGAACACACAGAAGAACTGTGCAAAAAAGATCTTCACGACCCGAATAAGCACGATGGTGTGGCCACTCACCTAAAGCCAGACTTCCCGGGGTATGAAGTCAAGTCAGCCATTACCAAAAGCATTACCCAAAACAAAGCTGGTGGAGGTGACAGAATGCCGGTTGAGCTGAAAGACAATGTTGCTAAAGTGCTGCACTCAGTATGTCAGCAAATGTGGAAAACTCAACAGTGGCCACAAAACTGGAAAAGGTCCGTTTTCATCCTAATCCCAAATAAAGGCAATGCCAAAGATGTACAAACTATCATACAATTGGGGTCATTTCACATGCCATCAAAGTTATGTTCAAAATCTTTCAAGCTGGCTTCAGCAGTTCATGAACTGCAATCTTCCAGATGTACAACCTGGGTTTAGAAAAGGCAGAGATCAAACTGCCAACATTTGTTGGATCACACAGAAAGCAAGGGAATTCCAGAAAAACATCTACTTCTGCTTCACTGACTACACTAAAACCCTTGACTATGTGGATCACAACAAACTGGAAAATTCTTAGAGATGGGAACACTGGACCACCTTACCTGTCTCCTGAGAAACCCATATGCAGGTTAAGAAGCAACAGTTAGAATGAGACATGGAATGATGGACTGGTTCAAAACTGGGAAAGGAACATGCCAAGGCTTTTACTTTCACCCTGCTTATTTAACTTCCATGCAGAGTACCTCATGCAAAATGCTAGGCTGGATCAATCACAAGCTGGAATCAAGACTGCAGGGAGAAGTATCAACAACCTCAGATATGCAGATGATACTACACTAATGGTAGCAAGAGGAATTAAAGAACCACTTGATGAGGGTAAAAGAGGAGAGTGAAAAAGCTGGCTTAAAACTCAACATTCCAAAAACTAAGACCACGGGACCCGTGGTCCATAGAAGGAGAAGAGCTGGCACTGACAGAAACACCACCCCCGCTGCAGTGAGCCCTGTGCGCGCGTCAATGTTCTACCAGCCAATTTTCCTTCTTTTTAAATTTAAAGTCACTCAGTCGTGTCCAACTCTTTGAGACCCCGTGGACTATACAGGCCATGGAATTTTCCAGGCCAGAATACCGGAGTGGGTAGCCTTTCCTTTCTCCAGGGCATCTTCCCAACCCAGGTCTCCTGCAGTGCAGGTGGATTCTTCACCAGCTGAGCCATAAGGGAAGCCCAGGAAGACTGGAGTGGGTGGCCTATCCCTTCTCCAGCGGATCTTCCCAACCCAGGAATCGAGCCAGGGTCTCCTGCATTGCAGGGGGATTCTTTACCAACTGAGCTATCAAGGAGGCCAAAAATCTGACACTTATAGTTTGTTTCGTCCTGCCTTGAGAGAGAGAGAAAAGATGTCTGACATTGCAGTCTATTTCCTCCATCTGGAGACCCCTAGCCTTCCTACCTGTTACCCTCTCATTCCCCACTTCTCTCTCTTGGGAGAATTACGCTGCCTAGGGAAAGCAGCTAAAAAGTAAAAAAGAAACTGGTAAAATTAATTTAAAATGTATTTACTGAACCTCATATATCTAGACATTACTATTTCAACATGGAATTCTTTTGGTACTAAGTCTTCAAATTCTACATATTTCTGACAACACTTCATAGCACTTCACAATTTGGGGCAGCCACATTTTAGGTGGTCAAAAGTCACACGTGGCCATAAGGGATAAGACGGCTACAATCGTGATTGCTACAACTGGGAGTCAAAGTTTCTCTCCGGTACTAAAATAGCCTCCCCATCTCCTTCCACCGCCAAGGTCAATAGTTAACTGCTTTTCCCACATAAGAGCCAATGTGGGGTAGGCGAGGAGAGGTTATGGGCCATGGTTTTCCTTTCTTTCAAAATATAAACATATCTGAGAAATCATCTTTATTCTCAAGTGTGTGTGTGCATACATACATACATACATATATATAAAGCAACTTAGACATTCTTAACTCAAAAAAATAAGTCACAAGAAAATCAGAACTGTTTTTTTACTTCTGATATCTAGAGATACTCGTAGGGATTAAAGGTAAAATGTTAAATTCTTCACCATGAGATAAAGGAGGATGCTAGCTGGAATCAGGAAGGCTACAAGGGGCTCATTCCTGGTAAAGATACACTTGACCAAACTTTAAAATAGGTGCATGTCTCTGGGAATTTCATTTCATTTTCTAAGTTAATTCAGAAATACCAAGGAAAATAATGCCTTGATCCCTCAAACATACTGGGAAACAATGTTTGATTAATTTTTAAAAAGAAATAAATAAACCTGGATTCCTCACTTGTCCTAGAGAAAACTGAGTCTTCACTGCCTCCATTTAGATTCAAAACAACCTGCTTATTATCCCACGGGGACAGACAATCGGCCCCAAAGGACTGGCTGAGTTGACCAGCACCTGGAACAGGATGGCGTGAACAAGCCGAGCTGCCCAAACGCTGTTCTTACTGGCTCACCTACTGCTGCCACCATCCAGACCCCTGGGGTCTCGGGACCCCGGGTGGGATTAAGGTGTGCTGGGAACTGAGCTGGGCGGCATCTGACAAGAGCAAATGGGGGAGGCTGGATCCAAGAAGGGCGGGTGCCTGCTCATGCTGCCCACCAAGGAAAGCACATTGCCAGCAAAGGACAGAGAGGAAAGCACCTGTCAGCAGGAGGACTCAGCACTCGGAAGGGAGTAAGTCACTGATAAACTGCCCCAACAGCAACGCTGCAGGCAAATGCTGTCATTTTCGTTTGAAGAGGAAGAAACATGCAACAGAGGAGTTAACGGTGGCCTCTGAGTACTAAGTTAAGCCCTAAGGAAAAATGCCACAAGGGACTGGGACATCTACCCAGCAGCTGCTTCTCCGTTCTCAGCAAAGGTACGCAACTCACACAACTGTATCCTCATCCCCACCCAGAAACTGGACTAATCAAATCAAAGAATCAAAGTGCCCGCTGCGAACATGATTCCTTTAGAGGAAAGGACAATACAAACTCAGGGCCAGCTTCGTTACATTTGCTCCAAAACTGCTTCTTCCGAAAAGCACATCAAAAGAAATCAAGTTTCTACCATCCAGATGTTCCAGACTTTCTTCTCAGTTTTAATCTGTGACTTCTTCAGGTTGTGAGAATAGTAAAGAAGAATCCATTTAATATGCAGTATGTTAATCAGCCAGTACTTTTAAAGTACTACTATGCAACATTCAGAAAACAAAGATCATGGCATCCGGTCTCATAACTTCATGGGAAATAGATGGGGAAACAGTGGAAACAGTGTCAGACTTTATTTTGGGGGGCTCCAAAATTGTTGCGGATGGTTACTGCAGCCATGAAATTAAAAGACGCTTACTCCTTGGAAGAAAAGTTATGACCAACCTAGATAGCATATTCAAAAGCAGAGACATTACTTTGCCGACTAAGGTCCATCTAGTCAAGGCTATGGTTTTTCCTATGGTCATGTATGGATGTGAGAGTTGGACTGTGAAGAAGGCTGAGCGCCAAAGAACTGATGCTTTTGAACTGTGGTGTTGGAGAAGACTCTTGAGAGTCCCTTGGACTGCAAGGAGACTCAACCAGTCCATTCTGAAGGAGATCAGCCCTGGGATTTCTTTGGAAGGAATGATGCTGAAGCTGAAACTCCAGTACTTTGGCCACCTCATGCGAAGAGTTGACTCACTGGAAAAAGACTCTGATGCTGGGAGGGATTGGGGGCAGGAGGAGAAGGGGATGACCAAGGATGAGATGGCTGGATGGCATCACGGACTCGATGGAGGTGAGTCTGAGTGAACTCCGGGAGATGGTGATGAACAGGGAGGCCTGGTGTGCTGCGATTCATGGGGTCGTCGGACGCGACTGAACTGAACTGAACTGAACGCACTGTATTGAGGAAGGCGATAACAACAAGATAAATGCTACCTTCCTTCTTCAAGAGTACAACACAACTGAGAACAGAGAAGAGACAAAGAGTGAATGGCGTAGACGCCAAGCTTGTTCTGCAGGAAGGGAGCTCCAGGCAGAAGAGCCCGGCCGGAAAAGACTTCATGAGCATGAGGCCTGCGCGGGGCTCAGAGCACAGGCAGGACTGAGGAGGTGGCCCTGCAAGCTCAGAGGACAGGCCTGCAACTCGAAGGAACTCACAGAGGGAGAAGGTCCCGATGACGAGAAGAGTGAGCCTTTACAGAAGGTACTAGGGAAGGTGAGGCAACCAGTTCTCAAAGAGCCAAGCAGGAGCGCACAGCAGAGTGGGGCAGGCTCGCTGTGCAGCGCGGGAGGGAGCCAGTCTGCTCGGCTGGAGATAACCTACATTAAGACAGCTCTGTTTGTACACAAGAATGCGAGAGTGGCCTGCCTTCTCCAGGGGATCTTCCTGACCCAGGGATCGAACTCCCGTCTCCTGTGTCTTCAGCACTGGCAGGCAGATCCCTTTACCACTGAGCTCCCTAGGAAACCCATTAAGATAGTGATAGCAAAGATTAAACACAATACACAGAAAAAGATGGCTCTGAACATAAGTAGAGGAAAACACCAAAGGAGAGGGAACGGAAGCTGTGGTGCGCACACATCATGCTCTCACAGAGGCCGAGAGTGGGGCTGAAACGGGAGCAGGGCAAGGAGTGCTGGAGAGAGAGCCGCGGAGGCGGGCACCGCGGGCACCGCGGGCACTGCGCACCACTCGCCCACAGACCAGCGAAGCGAGGCGGCAAGAGCAGCGCCAGGGCTCACACACCAGGAACAGCAGAGACGCACGCCAGAGGGTGAGCCCAGGCAAGAGCAGGGAACCCCGAGGCGGCCTAAGAACTCACAGAGGATGGCGAGGCCTTGCAAAAGCCTCCTTGGAAAGCAAGTTACTCCCTTCCTGAAATCCTAGAGATTTCACATTAAATAGCTATCCCCCTACTCTCCAATTTCAATCATAATTCCCCCAAGGCTTAATTTTCATGTTTTAAATTCCTAGCTGTATACTTATGTATCAGATTTATGGCTTGCCTCTGGAATTCTGAATCACAAAGCAAATACCTAGCCACATACTGGGGCTAACTCCAAATACACCTCTGAGATGCTGTGGACAGGCAAGGGTGTGACCTTAAGCGCCCACTTCACGTTTTTCTTTAAACAGCCAACTGCCGACTAAGAACACCCAGCGTCGCTCCTGTCACGGGGCCCACTGAAGTGTTCCTCTATGAACTTTCCTCAGGAAACCAAGTGAGCATGAAGTTCTGTACACAGCTTCCACAGCTTCAAAAACTTCAGTACAAGCAGACGTGAAGCTTGACTTATACAGACTTATACGTAAAAAACAAGCTGTGTGTGTGTGTGGGTGTGTGTTTTTAAAGCAAAACTAAGGGACTGGAAAAGAAACAAGCAATGAGGATGACACAACAGTAACCAGGTTTGTGCCCGGAGCCTCGTCAGAGATCAGAGCAATAAAAGCAAGGAAAACCCAGCTGGATAGAGGTGTCTGCTGCGGGGAGGGGTGGGTGTGTATATGTATGCGTCTGTGTACACACACAAATTGCAAGGGAGGACACAGTGTAGATAAGAGAATATGACAAAAGTCAAATCAGAAAGTTCTACTTAGAGGGTTTTCCACCTTAAGTGTCCAGCATTCTCTGCATCTCTGACACCAAATGAGCTGTCAATAAATGTGACTCAAATGTCAGAAAGAAGTGACATGTAACTGGAGAGCAGGGGGAAACACGATGTCACCCGCTATCTGAAACGATCAGCAAAGAGCTCCTAATCTGAGGAATTCCCCAGCAGTCCAGTGATTAGCACTTGAAGTTTTGCTGCTGGGGCCAGAGTTCAATCCCTGGTGGGAGAACTAATAAGATCCCACAGGCCACGACACGTGGCCAAATAGTAAATGAAATAAAACTGTAAGGAGGAAAGTTAGTCCTAAGCAAGTCAGGAATGGTATGAAAATGGCACAGACAGAAAAAGAGAATTCTGTACTAACACAGGGTGAGGAAAAGACTCAGAAAATCCAATTCACGCATGTTTTTTAAGTAAAATCCAAGCAGTTCTATGCAGTTTCTCATCACCCAACTTGAAGCAAGGAGCCCCTTTTATATTCATCATCCACTATGAACAAGGTACCCAAAGAGAATAGCCTTTTCAAATCAGACACAAATCCTAGAGGAAACTGAGATGCTACTGAAGGAAGACCAAGAGAGACAAGTTTCAGATTAAGAATGAGCTAATTATCCTGGTTAATTGGAGTAGTTACAATTCTGTAAGAGAAGACAGAAATAGTAAATTGGTCACAAATTTTAAGGCCCTCCCGCTGCCCATTTTTTTTAACCTACCATCTTCCTTGCCCAGCAAACTTTCATCAGAATGGGTATAATCATAAGGCATATATATGAGGCTATCTCGACACTCCCTGGGAATGTTTCACCAGCATGCAGCTGATCATGCAGTAAGAGGTAGACTCAGCCTGGACTGCTGCGATCATATAGGTGTCCAAGCTCCTTGCTGAGTATGAGACACGAGCAGGGTGAACAGTCTTCACAGCCCCTTACGAAAAACAGTCTCCTCTAGCCATTCCACAGTACAGTAAAAGGCCTAATACAGCAACTTTCCATTAAAGGTGGACTCCCAGGTCTGCGCTCTTCCCAGCATAGCACGTGGCCACAAGACTGGCAGAGGAAGCTGGTGAGTGGCCGGTCCCAGCAGCAGTCATCAAGAACACAAGCCAGCCCCGGGCCAGCCTGGAGCAGGCTGACCTGTCATCTCACGACTCTCGGGACACACTCATCAACAGGACGCGCATGTGTTCAGAGGCAGGAAAAGATGCACCTGGCACACGGCACTCAGCTCCAAGAGCAAGGCTAACAATGGAGGCGCTGGGCACTTCGGCCAGTGGCTCCATCAGAGGAGACTGACCAGTATGCCAAGTATGACAAAGATGCACAGAAAACACAAGTGAGTCAGTATTTTAAAATTCTGACATGATGAAACCAAGAGAAATTTACCAAACGGGGATAAATGTAAAGTCCTTTTAAAATAAAAACTGAAAAATATGACACCATGGGGTGAGGGGATTGCCAGACATAAGAAAACTGTTAAACAAGTTTGAAGATTTTAGTTAATTATAAGCTCAACATAAAGTTTTATTATGCTGTGAGTAATAAGTAACCTCAAAATGTGTCAGAGATAATCATGTCTAGGACTCGGGAGCTGCTAACTCCACCGCAGCCTTCCCTGGGGCAGACCAGCCCACATCGGGCAGTACGGTAGTCCTGCTCTGGGGCAGAGGAAGAGACTGCCAACACACGGCACCCAAAAGGACCAGGGTGACGGAAGGGTCTGCCCCGCGGAGGGAGAAGAGAACTAGCTCTCATCACAGACAGCGCCCACGGGGAAAATGAGCCGGTAAGTAAAAAGGACAGATCGTCTGTGAGCAGGAGGTGCAGGAACATGCTAAAGGTGAGGAACATGGACAAGACCTCAAGGCTGGAGGTGCTCTGGAAGCCCGGATTCTCTAAGAGGGCAACCTCTTGTTCTGGAGAGACAGGCTGTACGAAGTTATCGCCATACGGCCTCATGAATTTCTTTTCAAAGTCTATTTGATATAAAAGGCATGGCTACATTTGGGCTGACATGGAGTCTCAACAAGAAAATAGAAAGGATTATACAACTTTCCAGATGCTCAGTGGGTTGAAACCCACACAATTCTCCACTCCTCTGGAAGCTCTAGTAAAACAACAATAACAGACAAAGGAAAGGAAACAAGAGCCAAGGCGGCGGCCAACAGATTTATGAAAAGATGGAAAATGGAGAAACAGTTCAGGAAGTCCATCGCCCAAGTAACAGAGGTTTCACAAGGACAAGTTTTAATTCACCACCAACCTCCCTTGTCCAAAAACATTTCTTCTCAGCGCATAAAAATGTGACTCTCCCCTTAGGACCTACACATGGCATCACACTGAGTGTGAGAAGATCCTTTAAGGCACAGTGTAAAAGTCAACAGTACTGGAGATTTCTAGGAAAGAAGAATATTTAAACTTTTCTAGTGAGAAAAAATTTTAAAAAGAACTGGAAGTCAAAACGACATCAGTTTTCTCAACAGTAATTCTAGAAAAGAACATTTTCAGACCTGGAAGGTCGGAAAGATTTGTTCACAATTTCTTCAGGAAGCTACTGGAGAAAAAGCTGGGTGGTGAGCCACAAGCAGAAGACACAGAATCCACGAAGCCAGGGCTCCAACACACCAAGCAGCAAAGACTGCTGCACCCAGAAGGGGCCCAGCTGCAGCTGAACCAGCGTCAGGAGGAGCCGGTGTGGGCAGACCAAGAGGTGGGGGCTCTGGCAAGGAGACGCCCAAGGAAACGCACTGCCAGATACACGCTACTGTGCTGAGGGGAGTTTTGCGAATTAAGGCAGATATTTAGGAATCAAACAACATACACCACACTTTACTACTGATCTCAACCAAAGCTGTGTTTTAACTACGCTGGGAGACGGAGAGGGGAACAGCTGTGCAAAGAAGACCCAAATCTGCATCTTCCTAACTGGGAAGTAAGACAGACTAGAAACTGCCACCTACGGTTATCTGGAGAATGAATAGCAACCCACTCCAGTACTCTTGCCTGGAAAATCCCATGGACAGAGCCTGGTGTCCATGGGGTCGCAAAGAGTCAGACATGACTGACTGACCTCAGTGACCTACGGTTATCTGACACAGAAATGCAGAAGGAAGCAGAGATGAGGAATCGCTAAGAGGTGGAGGGAGCAGTCCCTGGTGAGTAATCCAAGGATGCGGAGAGGACAGGATGGCCAAGATGAAACAGAGGACTGCTATTTTTTGTTATAAATCTTGTGATACCATTTGATTTTTCAACTATGTATCTACATAAGCTACATAGCTATGTATGATAGAAGGTTATGAAAAGAAAGTAAAAAGCACTCAGCACAGTCCCTGGCACTCAGGAAGGGCTCTACAAACATAGGTACATACTAGAATCAGGGTTTCATAAGAGACTGTCTAGCAAAAAGACCATGAGGTGATTCCACACGCTTAAGGTCCCTCCAAACAAAAAGCAAAGAAACAGAAAAGTCCAACCAACAGCAAAAACCAACACGGTACCTTTTCAGTTTACATCGTTTCCCACTCCAATTTCTTTCTGCCACGAGTGTGTGAAATGACTCCAGAGGCCTGGGACACGTGGGGGCACAATACTGAGACTGCCAGATCTGCTGTGCCGTATTTTTTATACAGCGCCTGAGCAAAGAATGGTTTTTACCTTTTCATTGTTTGGAATTGGGTTGGGGGGGTGGGGGAAGATATCAAAAAAATGCTATTCCATGACTTGTACCAATCCTGTGAAATTCAAATTTCAGTGTCCATACAGTTTTAAGGGAACACAGTCATGC
>SJYC01071355.1:20-14220 GCA_006408675.1 Madoqua kirkii | reverse complement strand
GGGGGGGTGGGGGAAGATATCAAAAAAATGCTATTCCATGACTTGTACCAATCCTGTGAAATTCAAATTTCAGTGTCCATACAGTTTTAAGGGAACACAGTCATGCCCTCCTCTACAGCCTGCCTCTGGCTGCTCTCACAGCAGAAGGGCAGGGTTGAGGCCATGCGCAGGCATGCAGCTGGGCACTACGAACTGCAGACACGGGTGTAAGGCCACAGAGCTCCAAGTGCCATATGCTGTACTGCAGCGCTTTATTATTTCCAGTGCACACCCAACATGTCAAAACAAGAAAAGAAAATCTGGACTTCGAATGTTGTGTTTTTAAGGAACAGTGGGATGTGGACAACTGTGTTAGGAACTTAGAGGGCAAAGCACTGGGTTTCATGCAATCGTGCCATCCCTGTGCCGAAGGGGCACACTGCATGTGCCATCAGCACTCCAGGCGGCCACTGCAGTGTCCCCGACTCACAGGGGAGCAACAGTCAGAGAGCACTGAACAGAGTGTCTTAAAACAGGAAAACGGCTTCATAGAAAATGAGAAGGCGACTTCAGTCAAAGCTGGTTTGTTAACAAGTTAAAGAAGCCCATGATGACTTTCCTCGATTCCTGATGAATGTAAGATCTTGGACTTGTCATTTATTTGAGGAGCTGGAAGTGACAAAGAGTTAGCTTCTATGAACAATCCGTATGAAAAAACTACAGGCAGAATACTGTCGGAGACGCTGAGCAGAGATGAACTCGCTGCAGCGTGCAGCGGCGCCTGCGGCGTGTGCCCAGCCACTCATCGGGCCTGACTCTCTTGCCGCCATGACGCGGTACACCGATGGTGGCAGAATTTTGCATACGGGGAAAAAAAGGCTTAATCAGACAGATTTAGTTTCTGAGATCCAATATCACAATAGAAAAAAAGGATAAATGTTACCAATAACTTATACTGCCCAATAAACATAAAAACATGGTGAACCTGTAAAATAACCACCTGAATTCAAGCTGGAGGTCTCTGTGGGGTTCTAATAAATTAGCGCCCGTTCCCACTGCCCCCAGGTCCGAACCAGCGGCTAAAGACAAAATAACACGATCATGTGCATTACAAGGATCCTCTTTATTATAAATGAGTCAGACAGTCAGATCAGTTTATTACTGCATGCTCCCAAACTTATTAATAAAGCTGACCCCTCGACTGAGCTCTCCACTCAGCCAGGCAGGCAGGAAACTGAGGAGCCCAGGTCTGCAGAGTGAGGACCTATGGGGCAGAGGGACAAGGGGCTGGGCCCCAGAACAAAGCAACCAAACAAAACCACACGAGACAAGGCGCCAAGTGTGAATGGGAATTCACTGAAGGGAATTCTTCCCCCTAGGATGTATCAAGAATAATATGAAGATAAAAGCTGGACAAAACAGGGGCTTCCCTGGTGGCTCAGTGGTAAAGAATCTGCCTGCCAATGCAGGAGACACAGGTTCGATCCCTGATCCAGGAAGATCCCACATGCTGCAGAGCAACTACCGACCCTGAGCCCGCGCTCCAGAGCCCAGAACCCGCAACAAGCCAGGCCGCCACCCTGAGAAGCCTGCACACCGCGGCACAGCAGCCCCCGCTCCCGGCAACCGAGAAAAGCCTGCACAGCAACCAAGAGCCGGCACAGCCAAAAATAAATGAATAACAAGAAGCGGGGCGAAACAGGGGATGTGAAGATGGTCTAAGAAAGAGCCGGTGCTTCACTGTGAGAGCAGAAGGGGCTGCTGAGGAAGAGTCCTTCACGGGGGGCTGGAGGAGGGGGAGGGCCCAGGCAAACGGGCTCCCTGCCTAGGAATCTGAGGCGCTCACTGGGGTTTGGAGGCAGAGACCTGTCACACCTGAGCCACTGTGGTATCTCCTGAGACACTGAAGCCGGAAATGTGGATGATTAAACAGCGCCCACCTGCTCCTCCAGATACTACAGAGCAGTGAAACTGGATCAAGGATGTGTGCACATCCCCCAAAAGGTCCTACCAGGCCACTTTCTATTAAGTGCCAAACGGCCCAAAAGTCAAGTGTGCAAAGTAAACCTCTGGTCTCTAACAAAAAACCTCAGGGAAGAGCTGCAAGGTGATAATAATTGAGACTCAAGAGAGTCAGGTGGCTGGCGAGAAGCCAGACGTCCCTCGGCTGGAATGACACAGAACAAGCGCCCCCCCACCCCATACACACACAGGGCCAGGTGACCAAGGGGTGGCAGGTGGGTCTCTACTAGCAGTCTTGCTCTGGCACGCTGCCTTACCTGGCCCTTAGGGCCCAGCTTGATCCCACCACAACCCCCATCCTCTGGAAACTGGGAATCCCATGGGTGCCGCCGATTCCAAAGACACCCTAGAGCAAACTACAGAGGCTACTATTTAATTTCTTAAAAATACCACGGCGTCACAGAACCAAGTCATCTCAAAAGAGATGACACAGACAGGTCCACCTAGACTCCAGGGTTTCACAACAGGAAACTGCTTTCCTTGATGTAACTCATGGAAAGAAACTCCTCATAATCATTGTGACCTTACCTTTCAAACCAAGTTTAAAAATTAAAAGAAACGTTTTCTTCTCTGTGGCTCCTTGCCCATTACAGGTTCTCCTGGAAATGGTAGTCTTCCAATTTACTGCATTAGCAGATCAGCAGGAATAAAGCAGGATGGTGGACATTGAACAGAAGTTCTCCTATAAAGAAAAAGAGAGCCAAAATCACAGCGCGTTCTTCTTTGGTCTAGTGAGAGATGCCAGTGAAGAAACTGGCACAAGTCTGCACACAACTAAGCCTCAGAGGACTGAAAAGGTCTGGCTAACTGAGATGCTCTCTACGTAGCAAGAGGGGAAAGGCATGGCCACCGTCTGCCTCAGCTCTTAGCCTACACTAAACAATAACCTAGAAAGACAAACATAAGAACGGCAAATAAGACACACGCGCTTATCTTCACCTCATGAGACATCAATGACTTGCTCACTCAACACAGGGTTAGTTACCAGCAAAGGCACCACACTCTAAATTACTGAAACAGATTGTTAAAGTACTCTCTTACAGACTCGTGTAATACCTTTAAACAACTGTAACTTACCAGAAATTGTGAACTAAACATTAAGTTCATTGAAGCACTAGCTGCAGCCAAATCCTGTCTCTAATGTGAATTAACCAGATGCTACACATGAAGGACTTGAAACTGTCTTTCAAGGCACTTCGTCTAAACCTAAACACTGCAGGAAAAGATACAAACTATGGACAATATACTAAGCAGAAGTCTTAGAAGGATGCAGTCTACAAGGCATCTCAAAATAAATGCTGTTCACTTCATGCCTTTGTTCCCCAAAACTCACACTACACGGTGATTAACAATTTCCCTCGAACAAGATAATAAACAGAAACAATGCTAACCATTTGCTAAAAGAAAATGAATCAACAAAAGCCTAGTTTATTATGAAGAAAATATTTGATTCTGAAAACAAAGCATTTTACCAGTGAAATGTTTTCTAAGCAAAACCTTGAAAAAGTTAACTAATCACTTAGATTTTTACTTCACAACATAAGAACAGATCACCTCCACAGTCCTCAGATGTGACTAACTCAGCATGCTGGTGTAATGAGTGGGTTTCTAAATGTTGCAGGTAATTCTAGTCCCATCACAACCCCTCTCCATGGAACGGGTTCCAGAGCCCTTTAAAAATCCAATGAAGTTACGTACTCCACAAAATGCATACGTGCTCCACACGTCTGACACTTAACTTTGAGCAGCTGCAGGGCCCTCAAGTGATCTACAATTTTTTCTCCCCCCAGTCAAGACCACCCACTTCACCCACTTCCAGGCTGCTCAATCACAGGCTCCCAGCAGAGCTGCACCGACCCAAAGTGCCAAATGATAAAGCAGCCCTCAAACACACTCAGAGCATCACAAATCCAGGTGCTTATGAAGTTGTAAAAATAAGACTTTTCTGGGAAAAGGTCTGTGTTAATTATGCAGTCTTTTCCCTTAGACGAATTAAAGCAAACAGTGGGTCTATAATATTGATAGTAGGAAATCTGGTTATTCCAAAGTGTGAGAATGTGAGAAACAAAATCAAAAGACAGAAAACAGAGTGAAGCGGTACGTAAGTGCATTCTTATTACTCCTGTATACTGAACATACGCTGAAATGTCTCTAAAACTACAGTAAAAGAATTGTTTGGGGGTTTTGTCTTGCTTTTTAAAGGCATAACCCCAAGAACCAACAAAATTAGAGGAGTGCTGGAAGGAAGCAAAAGGAACACTGGCTGAAAAAGGTTATCCAATGAACACTTAAGATTCCCAAATCCCCTTGGCCTTCTTCTGCCCTCCCAGCCCCAGATGACAAGAGGAAGCCAGAAAGGATGGTGACCCCTGCAGAGCTGAGGATGGGTTTGCCACTAAAAACAGAGGGATCCTGTGAACTGCAGAAAGAATGCAGAGTGAAGCCCACTCATCTGCCCACCCTACCCGCCCGCCCCAGATTCTCCTACTGGGCTCTGCCGTTTCCAGCTAGGAGGAAGACTGCCTGCTGCTGCTAAGTCGCCTCAGTCGTGTCCGACTCTGTGCAACCCCACAGACGGCAGCGCACCAGACTCCCCCGTCCCTGGGATTCTCCAGCAAGAACACTGGAGTGGGTTGCCATGTCCTTCTCCAATGCATGAAAGCGAAAAGTGAAAGTGAAGTCGCTCAGTTGTATCCGACTACTAGCAACCCCATGGACTGCAGCCTACCAGGTTCTTCCATCCATGGGATTCTCCAGGCAAGAGTACTGGAGTGGGGTGCCATTGCCTTCTCCAAGGAGGAAGACTGCTAATGACTTCTATCATGGACCTCAAGAAGCAAAGGCCTGAAAATCCTGACACTGGGGACTTCCCAACCAAAGGAACTCAACCAGGCACTCTGATGAACAGTACCCAGCCAATGAGCGCCTCTCCATGAATGGTGCCTCCAATCAGCCACCCTCACTTTCACCTTGAAGTTTCATCGCAAACCTGCAGAACAGTAGCATGAGCAGAACAAGAAACTCCCACAGAGCCTTCACCTAGACTCACAACTAATCACAATCACTTCTGCTTTCTCCCATCCCAAACATCTGCGTTTCTACAGCCATCATGCCCTTTACCTTTAAACAGCTCCCTAGGTATTGCCTAAGATCAAGGATACTCTCTTATGCAACCACAGTACTTAGGTCAAAATCAGGAATTTAACGCACTAACAGTCCCATATAGACTAGATAGTTCACATTCCAATTCTGCCAACTGTTCTGTGACGTCCCTGATGGCAGCCCCCTTCACCTCAGTCCAGGCTCACGCCTCACACCCGACACCGTGTCTCCATCCAGAGCAGCTCTGCAGCAGTCCTGTCTCTCAAGGCACCTGAGGAACCAGGGCATGAATTTCTGGCAGTGACACCACACAAGTGGCAAGTGAGGTTTGTTTTTCCTAGAGTGTCACATAAGTAGTAAGATGGTATCAATGTGTCCCATTATTGGGATTTTGATCACTTAGTGAAAATATTTGTCTTATTTCTTCACTGTAAAATAACCATTTTCCCCTCAGTAATTAACTAGTAAATAATCTGTATGGAGATAAATTTTGATACTACATTCTTAAAACACTCACCCAGTAGTTTTAGTAACCTCTGGCAATTCTTGTCTGAATCAACTGCTACTGACAGTTATAAAACTATGTTTATTTTGTAAATCTACTGTTCCTTCTACACTTATCAGCTGACATTATAACTAAAGTATATTTCCTTCTCCCACTCATTCTTTAACTCATTAGTAGTATGGACTCATGGATTCTTAATTTATCAATATCACTATTCATTCTGATGCTCAAGTTATCCCAGATCTGGCCAAGGGGAACCCCTTCAAGCAGAGGAATGTGTACTTTTCATGTTTTTAGAATATTCCCTTATCAAGAACTCCTCGTTCCTTATAGTGGAAGATGTGATTTAGAAATGAAGATCTGAGAAACTATGTTCATCGACAGTGAACAAAGCTGAGACTGTCGTATGAATTCAACTCTATGTGTTGTATGTAACTTTTAAACATGAAAGAAAAACACAGGTTTTGATAACATCTCAGGAAAACCTGTATCATGAAACACAGAAAACAAAACAGACAGAAAAATGCAGGATGGAGGAAAAGACTACACAAGGAAAAAAGTACCTTAAAAAATTATCTGACATCCTCAGGAAGATAAATGTGTGTGTGTGTGTGTGTGTGTGTGTGTGTGTATCAGGGAGATGTGTGTGTGTAATCAGCAGACTAATACATAAGGAAAATTAATTATTTCCAACCGTGTGTGTGTGTGTGTGTGTGTGTGTGTGTGTGCGTGTGTGTGTGTGTGTGTGTGTGTGTGTGTATCAGGGAGATGTCTGTGTAATCAGCAGATTAATACATAAGGAAAATTATTTCCAACCCAGAAATCTATGCCCAGCCAATCTATCAATAAAGAATACACAGAAAGTCTCAGAAGATTTACCTCCCACAGTCCATTCTCACAGAAAACTGCTCGAGACTGTGCTCCACACTAAAGCGAGAGAACAGCAGGAAGACGACAACAGAGAAACGCGATAGAGAGGAGAGGCAAGGACTCTCAGGGTCCCAGCAGGGGGAACAAGCAGCCCAGTCTGGAGCAGGTACAATTCCTCCAAACGATTAAGCTGAATATGTAACTGAATATGTAACTGGCTAAAAGTTTGAGGCTAAACTAGTGATTGATACATTAAAGAAAAAAATAGGCAACTAGAAGCTGTTTATAGAAAGTATTTGTAATATACCACTTGACACTATAAACAGTATCCCAAGTAATAACAGATAAATAATGATTTAACCAAAATCGCAATAGAACTATATTGAAGAGACAGGGACGAGGGTACAGTGTGGAAGGCAGCAAATCTTTATCTGCCCTATCTTTTCATAGCAGGGAACCAACAGACTTAAAACTAAAAAGAAAAAAATCAGCAAGCATGCATATAAGTATGAACTCTTCCAAAGTGCTCTTAGACATATGGAGGTAAATATGTATTTTTTTAAAACGGGCTAAAAGAGTTCTAAGTTACCTTAGGGAAGAGGGAAAAGAGGGAGGGGTGCCTAGGAAATGCTGTCATCTATCCAGCCTCTTAAAACTGGTTCACCCTTAACTGGAGGTATGCAAAATTGACCCCAAAAGAATTTTTTTCAAATACATTTTAAGAAGAACATTAGACTGGGAGTGAGCACTAAGTGTTGAGGCCAGAGAAGTGCAACATCAGCTGCTCACTGGTTGTGTGACCTAGGACAAGCCACCTGACCTCAGGATCCACTTTTTCATTTACAACATAAAGGAGCTGGGCTAAAGTAACTCTCAACTTCCTGCCTGTGTCAATAAATTCATAAATCTAATATAAAAATAATCAAAAATTTGAATATGGTGCTAGTGGCCATGGACAGCAGCAAGTCACAGAAAGAATGAAGCAAGACTTGGTGAAATAAAAAATGGACGGAAGTAAAATGGGGGCAAAACCTCTGCTCTGCGCCTGTGGGTGCCAAGATGGCGCTGATGGCGAAGGTGAAACGAAAACAGCACCGTCTGATTAACAAAGACAAAAGAGTTCCCGATCTTGGCAAGGACAAAAATGAGAAAGGACACGGCTACAGAACAGTGGGACCAACTGCACAAACTCAGAGAAGCTAAAGGAGGAAAATGGAGATTTGCTACTGAAGAATCATTTGAGGTCTTGGTCCTCCTGGGTTGTAACAGAATACCATACATGCATAGCTTACAAACAACAGAATTCTACTTCTCACACTTCTCGAGACTGGGAAGTCCATCATCTGGTGAGGGCCCCCTTTCCTGGTTCAGAGACAGTGGCCTCTGCGGGGTCCTCACACAGCAGGAACGTGTGAGGGAACCCTCGGGGATTATCAAGCCCGTTCACTGAGGCTCCACTCTCATGACCTCATCACCCCAAGGCCTCACTCCCCCAAACCGCCACAGTGAGGATTAGGTTTCAACATATGAATCTTGGCGTGGGGACACAAACATTCAGGCTACAACAATTGACAGCGTTAGATTATCCTCTCAGAGGAAATGGATCCAGAGGCGCCCCTCAGCGACGGGAAAACAAGATTATTTTTTACGACAATATACTTCTACTTTCATATTTATTCCTGCCAATCATTCCTTAAAGGTGCCACATTTTCCTCAACAACCATACAATATAACCCTATCAAAAAGGGTCTCCTCTTTCCAATACTAATCAGTCTGATGAGGGCCAATGAAGAGAATGTAAGAACATAATTATAAAAATATCAGTCAAGAATGAGGGCTGCGTTTAGCCTAAAACAGCAAAGGAACAGATTCTCAACTAAACAGTAACTAAGTATGTACCTGCTTAGTCAGAGAACTCGAGAGCAGCAAGGGCGAGCGCCGGCCTCACAGGCCCCCGTGCCAGCACCACGCGCGGGCTTCGCAGTCCTCTCAGGCGTTACTCTTATTTTGTAGCTGAGAATGATAAGGAAGGACGTACTCCAAAAGAACACCGGAATTTTTTTAATTCACTTGGGGGGAAAAAGGAATAATAACCTCTCTATGCTCTTACATGAATTTTTAATATAAATTTCCTGATATTCTTCACAGATACAAATTCACAAGAGGAAACTACAGCTATTACATAACAGGCAAGAAAATACTTTCTCCTTGTATCACGTATCATACACAACTAAAAACAACCTCTCAGTTACAAACAGGTGAAACAGCCTAGAGCCTGGACACAGAAGCAAGCGACGACTGTTGCCAGCAAGTCCGGAGACAGGCCGACTCAACCGCCCCGGTGTGGACTTTAACAATCCTTTTTCTGCAAGCGTGCTCACATGTGCTCCCAAACACCCAAGTCGAAAAAGATGCAAGATAGTGAGATAGGAAGACTATCCATCTCTATAAAGTTTTATTCAACATCTTATCCTCAGTGCCTAGCACACAGAGAATAACCCCCCCGCCAAATTCTGACCACAAAGATCATCAAAAATGAGCACACAAACACTCGTAATTGAGACAAACAATCTAAATAAGTAACATCATTTTCAGAGGCATCTTTATATATATATAGTATATATAAAATAATTGTGATATGTATTTTATACATATGCACACACACATATATATAACTATCAGCTAATTTCAGAAATACCAATTTACTACAAGCTGTGGCAAAAATACAGACTTTGAAACCAGTAATCAAAACTATCTGTACCAAGAATACAAAAAGCATACTTTTTAAAGTATGAAACACCCAAGGTAAATCCATACTACCACCTTTCAAAGCAAAATCATGAATGCAAAGTGCTTTAGATAAAAACTTTGGCCCCTGCTCAGATTACATCACCGTCTGGCTATGCACCCTAATGGACACTCAAATCACTGCCATTGTGCACAAAGCCAATCCAACCCAAGCTGCTATCAAAATGAAGCCAAATCATAAATTAGTGAATTAGCATCCGAAGTAAAGCCCAGAAAACCAACTCTGCTTATTACAATGTGAGTGTGCAGAGGAGGAGCAACGGTACGAAAGATGACAGGGTTCCAATCGCCAAAGCTACACTTAGCTGGCTCACCCAGTTACACAGCAAGCTTAATTTGACATAAAAGCTGAAACTTCCATAATCCACAGTACAAGAACAAGAAAGGCATCATCAACCTGCTATAGGACATCTTGGTAACCAAGCTATCAGTATGTGAAACTCAAGTACAGAGACTGGAAAACATGCTAAGCAACATGAAGGTGAATGAATGTATTCACTGAAAACTCAACACAGGAATGGGATTTTCAACTAGCAAACCAAGAGATCTAAGAGATGAAAAAGGAAAATCCCTTCAAATAGGCTCTTAGTTATTGTCCTAAAGAGCAGATGAAATAGAAATGGAGAAAGGGCCCAAGTCACAACCACAAGCACTGCCACCGGCTCCCCCTGCTTTTAAACACAAATCTGATTCCTAAATGGCAATTCTAATCCCACTCATAACTCTGGGTGTCCAGCACCAACATTTCTAAAGTTGTAAAAAATAATAATTTTTTAAAAGTAAATACTCTGTGCTACACTGTCCAATACAGTAAGGCACTAGCCACACACACAGTCATGAGTACCAGCAAACAGCTAGTTAAGACTAAGGAACTGAATCCTGAGTTTTAATTTAAATGGCCACACTGAGCACAGATAAGAGAATACTATTTTACCAGACAGCACCGTTCCAGCTCACATTAAAGCACACAGAATAAAACATTTATAGTCTACAATCTTGGGTTAAGTTCACATCTATAGGCTTCAATTTTCCTCAACCAAAATACATAAAGAGGGTTCCGATGGTCTCTGTGACTAAAAATAAATTAGGGCAGCAGGGAAACGAGTTCTAATGCCTTCGTGAAGTAATTAAAGCCATACCTCCCCCCTCAAGCTTCTGGCAGGTTACCTCACTCTGATCATGCAAGGGTATCATACTACCCCTCACTCCACCAAACTTAACGGGGAAGACCACGAGAACACTGACTCAGTTCAGTCTACCTTCGGACAAGTAACCTCACCTTTTCAAGCTTGTTTTCGTAACTGTAAGATGAGAGGATTAGACTAAACGATCATTTAAGATTCTTCAAATCCTAAACTACTACTTTTCTGTGGCTCTACGAAGAAACATAAGTGAAACCAAGATACTCCAACAAATGAAGAAAAAGGGATCAATGAATAATCGCAGTCTCACACTCAAAAGAAATTAAATTTAAACAAGATCTTAAAGTAGAGTCCCAGTGATAGAGAATTTAAAGTTACACCGTGCCAGTGTCCTCCGCTGGGGGACCGGCTTGGTCTATTTAGGGGTGCCCAGTTTTTTCGTGTTTGATTAACGTCCATATGGGACATGTCGCTTTCTCCAAAGCAGGGAGATCAGTAAAACCGGGTGAACGCAGGTGGCTCGAGAACGCACCGTCCAGGCTGCACCAGCCCTCCCTCACACAAAGTGCGCCAAGGAAGGCCCCCCTCTACCAGGCAGGCTGCCGGAGTCGCTACCGCTACACGCACGCTCTTAGACACCACCAGACATTCGCTTACTCTGTCAATGATCCAAACCAAGTAAAATGATCCAGTGAAAGGACTGGTGGCTATATTTAGATGAAATAAGGAAACGGGAGTGATTTCATCCATGAACCTTTAAGACATGTTATATCCATCTTTCCTGTGGTCCATAACTCAGAACATATGAAAAACAGGACAAAAAATCCTAACAGGAAACGGGAGAAGGGAATAGTGGATAATAATTTATGTGACGTGTGTTAAAAGGCAGATCAAAAGAGAACGACAGGCTTAACACTGTTCTCCAAAGGTGTATTTTCAAATATCTTTGGTGCCAATAACAGACCCACTGGTTATTTTTCTCAATCTTATAAAACGGTGGAAGGGACAGGCTTGCTCTCAAAGTACCATTTACAGCATGGTAGAAAACACAAAACCAAATGTTCTATCTGATGCCGACTTTCCTTTACATTACAGGGGATTCAACCAGGACGCCACTGATGACCATTTAGTTTTCAATTTTTACTACCATCAAAACATGCCAGAGTTTCCAGAAGTGGAACTGCTGGATTAACACAAGGCCCGTTTCCAGTTAGGTGCACAAAGCCCTCGGGCTCTCCCCAGCGGCCACGGCCACTCCCACCAGCCCCGCCAGGCTCTTCACACCCGTGCCCAGCATCCTCTTCTCTTGGGAGCACTGTTTTTGTCTAAGAGCCATTTATACTCCACTTTTCTCCAACTGTCTGCTTATATCCTTTGTTTGTTTTCTACTGGGTCTGCCTTCTCAATGACTTGTGGTGGTTCTTTAAAAGTAAAAGAAAAAGAGCCCTTTGTCACAGAGCATCCCCTCTTCACCTCAGTCCAATCTGGTGTCTATCTGTGCCACTCAACTGAAACTGCCTCTTCAAGTCGCCAGCGCCCTCCCGATGGGGCTACTCCAAGCGAAACTCTTCTGTCTCAGCTTCACTCTCAGAGCAGTCAGCACCCTTCACTGCTAGATCCTCCTCACTGACAGTCTCTTCTCGGCTTCTTTGAGAGCATAGCCTCCTTGTTTTCTCACTGGCCATCTCTCAGGGTCCTCTAAGGCAGAGGTTCCCATTGGGTTCAGACTGGACACGACCTAGGTACCCTTACCGGGCTGACGACAGTGGCCAGGGCGTCAGTTTCCACTTGTTCTATTCACACTATCGCTGCAGCAACTCAAGCAAGACTTGGGGAGAATCCTTTTTAAAGGGCTTTGTTGAATAAATGAAGCCATTTCTGTGGGTTTTTAAATATACCTCTATAAACACAATGAGATTCAAATTTATAAAACTTATTAAGGTCATCTCTGCACCTCCAACACAGGCACCCATTTGCCCTTGGATGTCTTGCAAGCACATTAAATTTAATCTCTCCTAAACAGGCTTTTGCTTTCTATCACACACTGATCACCTAACAAACCCTTTCTCACCACGTCCGCGCCTCCCAGAAAAGGCACACCCAGCTGGGGTGGACTCCTCTTTCCCTCAACATCCAAATCACTAGAACTGTGCCAACTGCATCTTCCTTGCACCTCCCTTCTCCCGCTTCTCTGGCCACCACCCAGATGACAGAAATAGCTTGCTAACGTATCCCCGGGCAGCTCCTCTGCCCCTTTCAGCCACCGTTTCCCTCGGTTCCCAGTCCGTGTCCCCCGGCCCTCCGTGTGAGCAGTGAGGACGCTGCGGAGCATCTGCTCTGTGGGGCCCACCGCGGCAGCCGCGCCGGGCTCTGGGGCGCGTGGGACATGGCTGGCTCAGACCGAGAAGTGCTCCCGTGTAGACGACAGCTGACTCCAAAGGCTGAGTGCAAAAAGGAGTGGAAGCGCCTCAGTGATCATTTTGTGTGACATGCTGCAGTGATAATATTTTGTATTACTGGGTTAAAACACATTAAAATTAATTCTACCTGTTGCCGTTTCATGAGGCCATTAGAAAACAGATGACTACATGTGCAGCTTGCTCTGTGTCTGAGACACTGTCCTGATCCACTGAGGGCACCAGCATGCCATCGCTTTACTCACATGTGACCAAAGCATAGAAAGCACAGGCCTGGCCCCGGGCGGGCACCCAGATACTTGCTGGAGGCACGATGGCCACCAATCACTATGCTTTATGCGCACTCATTTAAAAACAAACATGGAAAATTTTACCTTTTACCCGAAATTGAACCACACTTTGAAGTACAATTTTTATTAAGAAAACAACTGTACTTTTTTCATTGTTTAATTCAACAAATATTTACTGAGACCTGCTCTCCAGAGCCCACCAGATTCACGTGTCCCAACTTTCAGCTGGGCTGTTCCAGCTGGGCTCACTGCTGCCCTTTTATGAAGGAAAACCCATAACGTGCGGTCAGACAAAGGCCTTCTTTGCTTCTCATATTTTGCATTTTTACAATAAAACATCATCTGAATTTATACAATACACAAATACATCCTTTTAACCTACTAAAACAACACATATAAAGTGACAATCTCCTTTTACCTAGCTAGCTCCTTCTAATTCATTTCAGAACTGTTAAGAAAACTTTACACATACACGAATTTTAAGAAATGCTGTCTACTTCTCTAACAATAATTCTAATTATATCATTAATTTTTAAAATTTTCCATTGTTAAATTTTCAATCAGAAGGGAAAGACAGAAACTGGGAAAGACTGGAAAATCAAGGTGGCGTAAAAAGATTTTGAGTCATCAACCCTTAAAACATTAGTCATCACAACTCAAAAGATCATCGTGAGAGCAGGAAAGCTAGTGGACAGGACAAAGAGGATAAGAAACAAGTAGCTGGTTATTAACATGGAAAGTCTAATAAATAAGAGGTGGGTAGTGATCATCTCATAATGTACAGTAAGTCCCCCCCACACAAATGAGTTCTGTTCCAAGAACACGTCTGTAAGCCCAATTTGTTAATAAGCCCAACAGTTAGCCCAGACGCCCAACTAACAGTGGGCTATGGAGTGCTACACTGTAACAGTGTAAACTCTTTCCACACAAACAATACATAACAAGCACACAAACACAAAACAGAAAAAGCATTTCTAATCTCCCAGTACCTTGAAGAGGCCAGTATGGCATCGAGTGAATGGGCAAGAAGAGCCACTGCCGGGGGCGGGTCTCTTATACACATCT
>SJYC01071353.1:0-59233 GCA_006408675.1 Madoqua kirkii | reverse complement strand
GACACTTTAAAAAGATTAGTGGTTGTCAAGGGTTAAGTCTGAGGCAGGGATGAACAGGCAGAGCACAGAGGACTTCTACGGCAGTAGAAGTGTTCGGTAGGCTACTATGATGCTGGATGTACGTCATTACACACGTCTAAACTCAAAGAATACCTAACACTAAGACCGAACCTAACGTGACCTGTGGACTCTGAGTGACAATGACGTGTCAGTGTACCTTCACAAGGCTGGAGGGGGCATGCGGGGAGACAAGGAGAATGTGGGCTTCTGGCTCTGTGCTGCTGGCTCAGTTCTGCTGTGGACCTAAAACTGCTCCCTGAAATAAAGTTTATTAATTTTTTTAAATGGTTAAAATATAAATTTGTGTTACATATTTTTATACCAAAAAAGACCTGCTAAATAATTTTTCATTTACAGTCGAGCTTAAAAACATCATACATGTCATACATCATTTGAAAAGGAAAGAGAAAAGCTTTCTAAAACGAGGTTTCCATCCACTGTTTAACAGTTGTACTTTATATATAAAGATAAAAAGCAAAGAATCCAGCTTATAATTCAGTATTTTACCTATTTCTGTACCAAACACTAAACTTTGAAAAGCTTCTAAGTTCGAAGTGCTTTACTGTAAGAAACTAAAAGCAAGTCAAATTGTCTATGATAAAAAAAAAAAATCTAAAGCCCACTGATCTGGGAAATGGCTATAAAAAAACACCTTCATATAAGTAATTTAAAAGGAGGCAGATCTCTGTGTACTGCATGGGAGTCGATGAAAAGTGATAAATGATTTAAAAAAAAATAAAGTGTGTATGCCTAACACTGGGCTTTCCATTCTATAAACACACAAATAAATACACAAACAGAAGAAAATCAAGAAAACGGACCAAGAAAAACAAAAACGATTAACAGCAGAAGACAGAAAAGGATTGAGGGAAGGTGAACAAAAGGGATTTTAGTCTTATCTGTTTTTATTTTTTTCAAAGTAAATATAATCACACATTAACCAATTCTTTTAAACTAAGACCTCTAAACAAAAAAATGTCAAAAGAGTAGAAAAGAAAATTTCACAACATCCTACCACAAGTCAAGATTTCAAAACCAAAGCCAGTAAGAGATTTCATAAAATAAGGTATTAATCATTAACAAAGTCAGCTTCACCATATCACTTGTTCTATGAAAGTTTATAATTTCTACATTAATAAACTCATAAGGAAAAAAAAATCTGTACAAATTCAAATTACCCAAAGTTAACCTTCAATGGGGAAAAGAGAACTTTAATATTACTACCATTTTACATAGAAGAAGCTGGAGCTCAGAAAGCGAAATAATTTGGAGTATATTGTCTGTATTCTGTCACCCTGCTTATTTAACTTATATGCAGAGTACACCATGCAAAATGCTGGGCTAAATGAAGCACAAGCTAGAATCAAGATTGTTGGGAAAAATATCAATCACCTCAGATATGCAGATGACACCACCCTAAAGGTATAAAGTGAAGAGGAACTAAAAAGCCTCTTGATGAAGGTAAAAAAGCAGAGTGGAAAAGCTGGTCTAAAACTCAACTTTCAAAAAAACTAAGATCACGGCATCTAGCCCCATCACTTCACAGCAAACAGATGTGGCAAAAGTGGAAACCATGACAGACTTTATTTTCTTGGCCTCCAGAATCACTGTGGATGGTGACTGCAGCCATGAAATTAAAAGATGCTTGCTCCTTGGAAGGAAAGCTATGACAAACCCAGACAGCGTACTTAAAATGCAGAGACATCACTTTGTAAACAAAGGTCTGTATAGTCAAAGCTATGGTTTTCCCAGTAGTCTTATAGAGACATGAGAGTTGGACCATAAAGAAGGCTGAGTGCTGAAGAATGGATGCTTTTGAACTGTGGTGCAGAAGACTCCTCAGAGCCCTTTGGACAGCAGGGATATTAAACCAGTCAGTCCTAAAGGAAACCAACACTGAATACTCCCTGAAGGACTGATGCTGAAGCTCCAATACTTTGGCCACCTGATGCAAAAGAACCACCTCATTGAGAAATACCCTGATGCTGAGAAAGATTGAGGCCAGGAGGAGAAAGGGGTGACAGGACAAGATGGCTGGATGGTATTACCAACTCAATAGACATGAGTTGGACCAAGCTCTGGGAAATAATGAAGGCCAGGGAAGGCTGGCGTGCTGCAGTCCAGGGGCTCACCAAGAGCTGGACGCAGTTTAGTGACTGAACAACAATGAACAAGGGCAAAGTGGGTACATGAGCAAGGGCAGGCTGCCGAAGGTTCACACCAATCAAGAGGCAATTCAGCAGGCACTAACACCAAAAGCTGAAAAAGTTTTAGGCCTGACAATATGGTAAATGGCAGGAATGGACTCTTCTTCTTTCAGGGAATAAACACAAACATGCCCGGTAATGTTTATCCTTAATTCTCACAACAATTCTGCTAAACCAACGTGTTCTCTCTACCCTGTGCCCCTACAATCCCTTCTCATTCTTTCCTCATTGCTCTAGATTATCAAACTTTGTTTTTTGAAAGTTGATGAAAACAGTAGTTGTAATGTCTGTGCATTTCAAACTCCTTGGCATCACTGAAAATTACTAGGAAAGGACTAGAAGTAGCAATTCACTCCTTACTCCTGGGACAGCAGTGCCGACACCAAGCCCCTTAATCTTTCCTCAGTTTACAAGGCTTGCCAACCAGCCTCACAAAAGGAGTTCCAACCTCACACAGCCTACACTAGCATGTCCATTTCTCTCTTCATTGATTAGCTGGAATAAGAAAAGAGTTTGTATAAAGAAATACCAACAAGTATGAAACCATCCCTCCTCTCCTCCAGGAGAGGCCAAGTACTCTAAATGCTGCTGCTGCTGCTGCTGCTGCTAAGTCACTTTAGTCGTGTCCGACTCTGTGCGACCCCACAGACAGCAGCCCACCAGGTTCTCCCATCCCTGGGATTCTCCAGGCAAGAACACTGGAGTGGGTTGCCATGTCCTTCTCCAATGTATCAAAGTGAAAAGTGAAAGTGAAGTCGCTCAGTCTTGTCTGACTCTCAGCAACCCCATGGACTGCAGCCCACCAGGCTCCTCCGTCCATGGGATTCTCCAGGCAAGAGTACTGGAATGGGGTGCCACTGCCTTCTCCACTCTAAATGCTGAACTCCACTCTTTTCATTTCCCAAAGACAGATTTGGCCGGTAATCTATTTTGGTCCACATCCCTTTTCCAGATTGTTTTTGGTGTTCTATACTTGGCTAGAGTCGCATTTAAGGTTCACATAAACGTTTTCTAGCAATCAAAATGATCTTGTTTCAAAAAGGTAACTTATTCTGGAAATCTTTTCCATTTCTGGATATAAAAAAAATAAAAATGAATCATGCCTGATTCTTTGTGACCCCATGGGCTGTAGCCTGCCAGATTCCTCTGTCCGTGGGATTCTCCAGGCAATACTAGAATGGGTTGCCATTTCCTCCTCTAGGGGGTCTTCCCCACCCAGAGATTGAACCCTTGTCTCTTACATCTACCTGCATTGGCAGGCGGATTCTTTACTGCTATTCCCATCTAGGAAGCCCCAAAATGAGCCAACCAAATGAAAGAGCAAAAAATCTTTAAGAAATTCGTTACTGACACTCCATTTAAAGGACGGAGAAAAAAATCACATCTGCCAGCTCTTAGTAAAATGAACATCCTCTTTTACTTGTAATTTTTTAAGTTTTTTTGAATACTGGTTGAGATATATCCAAAACAGTATCTGGTACTTGATTATTCAAAAGCAGCAAGACATCAAATGAGCAAACCAACACCAGCAACCTAAAAATAAAAAAAGACTCAACGTACCTGCTGGACTGGTCAACATGAAGAGCACTTTAGGTACAGAATACCTCAGACTCCTGGATGAGGAACAACTGACATGTCATTTCTAATTAATCACAATAGCAAGTGGAAAAAGATAGGAAATACTGTCGAAGTGCTCAGGGAAAACAATGAAAACAATCATCAACCTAGAACTAGACAGTAGGCAAAATGCCTTTCGAGAATGACAGTATTTTTTGGTCATGCCGCATTTGTAGGATTTTAAGAGCAGCAAAATGAAAACTGGGCGATGCACACACGCCGGGAAGGACACGAGACTGAAAGCGTTCAGAAGCCTCTTATCAGGACAAAGGCGCCAACTAACGCAGGCCTCAGGTTAGACGTGGAATGTCTAAGAGCACCAGAAGCGTCTAAGCTCTTACTGAGAACAGGCAAAAAGAGCAGACAGGAACTAAAGGGAAAACAATCCCACAATACACTGGCAAGAAAAGAAAAAGAAAAGGAGAAAACCCCAGTTAGAAAGCAAAAATACCATAGTAGAAATAAACCAAATATTTCCATCACAATTAATGTAAATTAGCTGAAATATGAGAAGTCGAATAATGAAAATGCAATCCAGCTGTGTGCCGCTTTCAAAAGGCACACTAAAGACGACACTTAAGCAAAAAAATTCTTATCAGGCAAACAACTAAAAGCCACTCGGTACAGCTATGCCAATATCCAACAAAATGTATTTTAGCGGAAAAAACGTTCCTAGAGTCAAAGATTCACTAGAGAATGACACACTGTGCAAGTCACTAGGAACAATTCTAAACTTATAAAGATAAAGCAAAAATCGAGAGCTACAAGAACTCAGCAAATCTTCCATCATAATGAAATTTTAACAACACCCCTCTCTGTAACTAAGGGAGCAAGCAGACAATATCAGTTAAGGACACTAGTTTGAATGTGACTTCCATTAATGCGCTTCATCTAACAGACTTGGGAAAACCTGACCTTAAAATTAGAAACGCATTCTTTTTAAACACACACAGAATAAAAATTTGCCACTAACTAGATGCCGTTAAAGGGAGAAGGCAATGGCACCCCACTCCAGTACTCGTGCCTGGAAAATCCCATGGACGGAGGAGCCTGGTAGGCTGCAGTCCATGGGGTCGCTGAGAGTCGGACACGATGGAGCAACTTCACTTTCATGCAATGGAGAAGGAAATGGCAACCCACTCCAGGGTTCTTGCCTGGAGAATAATCCCAGGGATGAGGGAGCCTGGTGTGCTGCCGTCTATGGGGTCGCACAGAGTCGGACACGACTGAAGCGACTCAGAACCAGCAGCAGACACCGTTAAAACAGCCTCAACAAATTTCAAAGAATAAGCGTCACACGACCACATCTTATGAGCACAATGTACGCTAGCAATCAGCAACAAAACTTAAAAGATACACATACACACACATATCAAGATTTTTCAATATACTTTCTAAACCTCTAAGTCAGAAAGAAGTCAAAATGAAATTGTGAACATATTCAGAACTTAAAAATCCTACACAGCAAAAGTGTTAAAAGGTAATTACTACTCTATTTACATATATAAGTACATATTATGTATGCTAAAAATTAATGGCCTAAGAATCCTGTTTAAGAAATTAAATATTAATTAACTACAAGTCAGGCAGATTCCAAAAATAAGAAGTTACAATTTTCTTCCAATATAACTGAAAATTCAGACAAAATGAGTTTTAGAAAAATATAAATTACCAAATGTGACTCGAGAAAAAGAAAAGACTCTAATGATCCTATAAATATTAAAGCAATCAAATCAATAATTTTTAAATCTCAGACAGAAAACACCACACCCTTATGGTTTTACAGGCAAGTTTTATAAGACACTGAAGGAACAAATAATCCTAATTTTACTTAGGAACCCTCTAAGAAAATAAAAAGGAGAAAACACTACAGTTTATTTTATGAGACTAGAATACTCTTGATAACAAAACTCATAAGGCTAATACAACAAAAAAGGAAAATTAGAGATCATTCTTACCAATAAACATAGATACATAAATCCTGAGATATTAGCAAATTAAAAGCAAAAGGAGAGGGAGGAATTCCCTGGCAGTCCAGTGGTTATTAGGACTCTTCACTGCTGGGGCCCAGGTTCAATCCCTGGTTGAGGAACTAAGATTCCACAAGTATGGAAAGGCCAGAAAAAAAGCCCAAAACAAACAGAAAAACAACAAAAACGTGAAATAGACGAAAACATATATTTTTTTTAAGGCAGAAAAACCTTTTAAAAGAATACATCATTATCAAATTGGAAAACTGTCACATCATCATCTCAATAGATGTAGAAAACGCATTCAATTAGGACTTCCCTGGTGGCCCAGTGGTTAAGAATCCGCCTGCCAATGCAGGGGACACGGTTTGATCCCTGGTCAGGGAACTAAGGCCCCACACGCCCTGGAGCCCGCTGCTCTGCAGCAAGAGGAGCCCGCGCGCCACAAGCAGAGAGCAGCTCCGCTCGTAACAGCTAGAAAAGCGAGGCCCAGCACAGCCAAAAGCAAACAGGTAAGAGGGAAACGCTTTTAGTGCGTTCAATTACGTTCAGTGCCCACTTGTGAGCTGTTTTTTAATTCTCCATAAACTAAGGTTGAAGAAATCTTCCTCAACCTGTTAAAAGAAAAAAAAAAGTATCCACACGTGCAATGATAAAAGAAAAAAGCATTTCCCTTAAAACTGGGACTGTGATAAGGATGCCCAACACTACCATTTACGTTCTCCACTGGTGATGGTTGCCATGCAGCAACACAGTAAGACTAGAGTAAAATATATTAAACAATAAAAGGACTGGAAAGAAATGAACTGTCATTATTCACAGATGAGATGATTATCTACATAAAATCCCCAAGAGTCCACAAGCAAATTATTATTAAGCTAGAGAAGCTCTAGATATAGTAGCCACATACAAAGTCATCTGCATTTCCACTTGCCAACAAATAGAAATTGTTAACTTAAAAAAAATAATTTACAATAGTAACAAAAATATAAAGTAACTAAAGAATAAATCTAACAAAAAATATGCAAAATTTGTATAAAGAAAAGAACATAAAACTTTTAAAAAGACAACTACCTATAAACCAAAAAATCTATTTCCTCTTCCACCTGGGTAGTATAAAGGACAGGAGAAAAGATCGGAAAATACTAAAATCCATTTTTGTCCTTTTATCACATGCTTTCAATAAACACCTTTTTAAATCTCATAAACACAGTAAAACATTCACAAATTGGGAAAAGATATTTGTCACAAAGATAATAAGAATCAGAATATATAAAAATTCCTACAAATAAGAAAAATCAAACTCAAGAGGAAAAAACAAGACATAAACAGGGGGAAAAAAAGACACATAAACAGGTATTTCACAAAACTAGAAATCTAAATAGCCAAAAAAAGATGCTCAACTTCATTAGTAATTTGAAAAAAGAGCATTAAAACCATGCAGTGATAAATAAAAATAGGCAAAGAACTGCTTGAACAGACTTTCCTCTGAAAAAGATACACAAACAGCCAATACATACATGACAAGATGCTCAGCATTATGAGTCACCAGGAAAGGGAAAACCACAGGGACACACCACACTTCACACCCACTAACAAGGCTATAATTTGTTTTTAAAAGGAAAAGAATATATATTAGTGAGGATATGGAGAAATTAGAACCTTGGTATGGTGTTGGTGAGATGTAACATGGTACAAGTCACTCTGGAAAACAGGTTAATAGTTCTTCAAAATTTTAAAACACAGGAACATTACCCAACAATACCACTCCTAAGTACACACCAAGAGAAATAAATACATACGTCCCTCCAAAGACTCATAGGCAAACCCTCACAGCAGTATGGTCAGTAACAGTCAAAGAAGTGGAATCAAGCCAAACGTCCACCAACTTATGAATGGATAAATAACAGTTGTCCATGTGCTCTAACACAACAAAGCGCTAATACTGAAATATGCTACATGCTGAGCAAAAGAAGCAAGTCACCAAAGACCACATACTGTACAATTCCATTTACATGAAACATCCAGAACCGGCAAGTCCATGAGAAAGTCCATCAGTGGCTGCCCAGGGCTTAGGTGGAAATCGAGTCGCTGCTAATAAGTACAAGGGTTCTTTTTAGGATGATGAAATGTTCTAAACATTAGACTGTGGTGATCATTACACAATTCTCTGAACATACTAAAACCTATTAGACTGTACCCTTTAAATGGGTAAACTGTAACATGTATTTACATCTCAATAAAACTAGCAATTGATGAGATGGAAGGTCATAACCACCAATTTGACAAATATAAAACAGTCTGACGATACCAAGAGCTGGCAAAGACGCGGAACAACAGTGCCGGCAGGAGGGTACTTCTACTGAAGTTCAATCACTTTTAACTGAAGTAGAAACTGTACAGGTCCCACTACCCTGCAATTCTAAGTCTCTCCAGGCTTTTTACCTTGCAGAAATGTTTTCTGCGCTTGTCCAAAGCCTCACTGTTCTTTACTGGAGGTAATCCTATCCCATAAGGATAGGACAAAGAATAAAATGAGATATATTCAGTCTGAAAAAGAACACAGAAGCAAAAAGGAATGAACTACAATTACACACGTCAATGTGGGTTTCCCAGGTGGCTCAGTGGTACAGAATCTGCCTGCCAATGCAGGAGATGTAGGTCTGATCCCTGTCAGAAAGATCCCCAGAGAAGGAAAAGGCAACCTACTCCAGTTTTCTCGCCTGGGCAATCCCATGGACAGAGTAGCCTGGAAGGCTACAGTCCCCCATGGGTCGCGGAAGAGTCTGATACAACTTAGCAACTAAACACACCAATGTAGCCGAAACTCATCTGCAGGGCCTCACTTGCCTCCCTTCCCAGCTCCAAGTCCAGGCCTCCCATCATAAACACCCCTTCGCCTTCTCTCTTTTTAACTGGAGTCCAGATGCTTTCAGCGCTGCGCTACCGCCTGCTTGCTGCTCAGGGTGACTCAGCTGCACGCACACAGGCAGCCCCTGCCTCTTGGACCTCCCTCCCCCTCATCAACCCAGGATCCCACCTGTCTAGACCACCACAGCACCGAGCTGCAGCCCGGACCGCACAGCAGGCTCCCACTCGCTGCCTGCCTCACACCCTACGGCAGGCTCCCACTCGCTACCTGCTTTTCCCACGGCAGTGGCCTTCCCTTGCTCTGTCACGCTTGCACGCAGAAATCACAGCTGCAACACTGCCTGCTCTGGCCCCAGGACAAAGAACACAACGGCTTTTTCCCACTTTCAACTAGGAAGGCTCCCCTGAGGAGCCCATTCCACGCTGCAGATCCACTCACATTCTTTCCCTCCATAGAATACTCCGCACTTTCTCTCTCCTCACAAACCACATGCCCTGAAAGTCGCTCCGTCATGTCTGACTCTTTGCGACCCCATGGGCTATACAGTCCGTGGAATTCTCCAGACCCTACTCACCCTCACTGTCACTGACTGATAACTCCTTCCTGTTTCACTGAGCAGAAAACCATCCTGGGCTCAGTAGTAAAGGATCTACGTGCCAACACAGGAGACACAGGTTCGCTCCCTGGTCGAGGAAGATCAGTTCGGCCTGTGCGCCACGACAAGCCCGCGAACCCGAGCGCCTGGGCTCTGCCCCGAGAAGCCCGCGTATAGAGTAGACCCCCTCACCCAACCAGAGAATAGCCCGGCAGCAACAGAGACCCCGATCTGCCGAAACAAATACAATGAATTAAGAAAAGAAAAGAAAGCAGTCCTGCTCCCAGCATGCGCGCACCCAAGTCTGCTCCGGTCCTCTCACCAAGCAAGCGCGGGCGGACGCTGCCTGTGGGTCCACTCCCTGTCTCCTTCCCGGAAATGCGTGTCATCAGGTGTGCGTTCTGTACAGATGTCGTTTCCCACCAACAGTACAAAAACACGGTAACTTCGCCATCTCAACAAAGCCTTCTCATGGTCCCAACTCTCCCTCTAACGAAAGGGATCCTCTGACAGGGATCAGACCTACGTCTCCTGCACTGGCAGGCAGATTCTGTACCACTGAGCCACCTGGGAAACCCACGTTGACGTGTGTAAGTATAGTTTATTCCTTTTTGCTTCTGTGTTCTTTTTCAGACTGAATATATTTCATTTTATTCTTTGTCCTATCCTTATAGATAGGATTGTTTCCAGTAAAGAACAATGAGGCTTTGGACAAGTGCAAAAAGCATTTCTGCAAGGTATAAAGCCTGGAGAGACTTTCCTCTGCGCCCTCTGCTCTCAAGCCCTCGGGAAGCCTCCCTCCCAGGCCCTCCCCACACCACCGCGTGCGGACTGCTCCCATCAAGACCGTCGATGACTCCTGCGCCACAAGCACCAGGCCCCTGGAGGAAACGGCAGGAGCACTGCACGGGGCTCTCCCTCCCTCCCCCTTGAAGACCCCTGCCCTGACTTCAAAGACTCAAGGCACCCCTGCTCCTCCTCCACCTCAGAAACTGCCCGGCCCCCTTTTGCTCACTGCCTCGGCCCTCACCCTGCACTCACTCAGCATCAAGGACTTCTAAGTGTCAGAGAACACTGAACACTCTCACGTCTGTCTTCAGCCAGACCTCTCCCCTCCACTCCGAACACCTTCATCCCACGTGGCTCCAGGTGGCTCTCTGGAGTTTCCACAAGAGCAACAGGTCCGGACCTCAACCTTACTTCAACAACTGGTGCCGTACACAATCTCGACCACAAGCAGAAACCTCTGGTCAGAAGGGAGCACCTTCACGCTCTTTCTCAGCCACGTCAATCTGCCAGCAAATCCTGGCAGCTCTACTGTCCACAGGCATCCAGCATCCACCCCCTCTCCCTGCCACCCCTGCCTCCCTTCAGTCCAAGCTGCCGTCGCCATTCTGGGGGGTCCAGAGGGATCCAGAGGGACAACTATTCTCAACACAGTTTCAGGGGACCTTTTAAAAACATACATCAGATCTCATGTCACACCACTGCCCAAAACACTTCCAAGACTTCCCATCTCATTTGCAGAAAAAGGCAAAATCCTACCCCTAGCCTGCATGAATGGCTCCCACCCCGCCCCTCTGACCTCCTCCCCTGCCATCCTCCACCCGGCCAGGCTGGCCTCTGTCTCCCCAACACATCAGCTACAACCCTTCTTAGCACCGCACGCACACTGGACTCTGCCTGAAGACTCCCCTACCTCACCCCCACCTGCAGCCACGTGGCTCCCTCCCTCACCTGCTGATGTTCAGAGTTCTCAGGAAGGCCCATCCTGACCACCTTATCCAATCTGCAAACAGCCCCCACCCAGCCACTCCCAGCTGACTGCTCCTAGCTGTACCACCCATGACAGCTGTCATCTCTGACTCACCTGTTAACCCTCTTTCTCCACTAAAATGCAACTTCCAGAGGACAGGGACAATGACAATGTCTTTCTGTCTCTCTACTAATATAGTCAGCATCACAACATATGTCTTACTACCTAAGACGTAAGTACTCAAACAAATGACTCTCAAAAAGCAGTAAGAGGAGAGAGGGTGAGTTACACAACAAAATGATTCAATGTATACAAAGACATGCAAAAACTAAATTACATTATATAAGGATAAAAGGATACATTCACAGGTGCTAACACCATTAAGTTAATCAACAAAATGACACACGTGGGGCAGCCCTGCTTAATGGAGGTGAGAAGAGGGAGGGATGGGAGGCAAGGCGGTCATACAGGAAGCCAAAGGCAACAGCAACATTCTGCCACTTAAACTGGTGGCCTTAACGTTCAACAGCCGTACACATGCCAATACAGACTCTTGGAATGTATGACCCCAGTAAAAATTAAAATAAAAGAATAGGTTAGAACAAGACAGGTCAAGCCCAGCCCACCGCCTCTTTTTGTAAATGGAGTTCTAGTGGAAGCTTCATTTGTTCATGTGTTGACAATGAACGCTTTCGCAGCACGGCAGCAGGACTGAGTGGTTACGGAGCCCACAGAGCCTGGCGTGTTCATTAACTGGCCCTTTGCAGAACACAGCTGTCTGGTTACCATGTGAAATTTGTTAACAAATCAAGAGCAACATCTAACAGAGCCGATCATCCATCCTCAAGGACGCCCCTGGCAGTCCAGCGGTTAAGACTCCTCGGTTCCACTGCAAAAGGCTCGGGTTTGATCCCTGGCGGCGAAACTAGGATCCCACATGCCACACAGCTGAGTACATAAAAAATAAAAGTTCAAAAAACAAAAGGAAAAAAAAAAAGTGATCCTTCAAGACATGTGTGATTATCTCACAGCACAGAACACTGAAAAAATATGGCTCTATATAACATGAAGGACTCCAAAGCAAAGGTTTTTATACTGTCCTCAAGCACCAGAAAGAAACTTTAAAAGATGAATGTTTCAGAACGTGCTTGCGTGCTCAGCTGTGTCCGACTCAGCAAAACCTCAAATTTACGATCTCTACTCTCACCACAGCAAAAAAACAAGAACAGTCACATTTTAGCAAGTAAAATCTATATAAAATAATCCAAATTTGGGCGGTGGCAGACACCCCCACCTAACTCTGTGCCCTGCCCTGACCCACTTCACCGGCCCCCTATGTTTCCTTAGAGCAGCTAGCCAGGCCTCCAGGCCTTCTCCCAGAACACTCCACTCCACTTCTTCAGGGCGTCTCCCCGCGACTTCTATTAGTCATTTCTGGCCTTATTTCGCTGTTACTAGCAAGAAGACTGTGACAGTAATAAGACCCAAACAAATATTACTGTGTACTAGGCACTGTACTAATTAGTTTACATTTAATATTCATTTCACAGATAAGGAAACTAAGGAACAGAGATGTCATCTAATATTATGATTACACAGCTCGAAGACTGGGAGCCAGAACTCAAAGTCAGCTATTTTAGATCCTTTGCACTCTTGCCCTCCACAAGATACTCTGACCTGAGAACAGAGAACAGGTATTAATCTGTGAAAACTCCCTTAGTTTAATACACTATGCCTATGATAGGTGCCAAATGCACAGCTGCTGTGCCATTTATGAGTGTGATAATAAACCAAGGGCAGAAGGGACTGGGTCTCCTGGAAGGCAGCTGAGGCAGATGTGAACTGCCCTCTGCCCAGAGGCAACAGAAACCCTGTGTATCTCTGTCGACCAAAGGGAACCAGGAGGCACTACCCCTCATCTACAACAACGACAAAAACAGACAAAATACCAGTTCAGAAGTTTAACATTTATTCTTTATTCTTAATTTTTATTGGAGTATAGCTGATTGATTACAATGTTCTATTTATTCTTAACTCTCAGTGAGTTCCAGCTATGTTACTGCTGAAACAACTGACACTTAAAATTATGGTCTGGTGGGGCCACCAAAACCCTAAGGCCTCACCCAGGAACTGAGATTTCTCTGCTGCCTACAGGCCCTTACCCCCGCATGACCTAAATTTTTCTCTAATATCAATGACCTCCAAAACCATGATTCTCATGAAAGGAAGCGCCGAACAGCCATCAGCGTTGATACTTGTCAATGCTCCTCCCACCGCTGCCTCGTCTGTACAGTGAAAGCCCAGGCTTCACCAAGACCCGGCCAGAGCCTCCTGGCCAAGCCTCACTGGGCAGCGCAGGCCCCGGAACGCGCCCTGGCGGCCGGCGCCGCCGCCGCCTCACTGGCCCCGCTCAGGGTCTCGGGGCCCTGCGTCCACAGCCAAGCTCCCCTTCTCGCCAGCGTCTCTGGAGCACTGCATTCTTTTCACACCAGCACTGCTGTTCAGCTGTACACACAAGCACAGGGAGCCTCAGACTCTCACTAGCGGCCCACGTCACTTGCTCCAAGTCTGACTCAACATTCAGCCATACTTTCATTTCTGCAGCCTTTTTAGTGCTGCTTCCTACCGTTTCAAAAAAAAAAGAAAATTTCATTCATCTTTCCTTTGGGCCCCCAAATTTCATGGCAGTCAGCCTCTGGGGCACACAAACCATTCCAAATCAGTACACACTCCCTCTGTAAGAAATTCTGGAACTAATACTACTCTTTCTCCAGAGTTGCCAAGAAGTATAAAATCAGAGTCTCTTTGTATCAGGAAAGATGTTCATAATCTATTCAAATTTATTCATATAAAACCAGTCAACTGTAGAGTCTTCACTAATACTTAATAATAAAACAGGTTAACACTAGCCAGCAGAAGTGAGAAGTAGTAAACCACCTCTACTCAGATCTTTGTGAGTCTGCAACACAAAAATGTCCCAGTTAAGGTAGGAAGCCTTTCAAGTACGCCAAGGTTCCCTTTCACTTGCTTCTTTACCATCTAGCCAATCTACCTGATATCCAGATGTCAGTTCATAAACATCCAAACCGTGAAACAAACTGGGCATTGATCCGACTAGTAACTCTCTCTCCTCCCAGTAAAGAAAAATAAAGGGGGAGGGAGGAAGAAAGGGGGTTCCCATGGCAACTAAATCTAAGCCACAGTCAAAAGGCCACAAAAACAAATCTCCAGTCACCGCAATCCAGACTGCAGCAGGAAAAAAAACCCATTCCCACTGGAAGCACCATGGATTTCAAGCACACTCAAGACGTTTAGCATGAATCTACACCAAGCCTCTGATCAGCAGGGAAAGTGAGCTTCTCCAGTTTGGTCAAGTGACAGCCAACATCCATGGAGCAAAAGACAACACAGGCCACTCCTACTTGTCATTACCAAGCAGCCTCACCAGCACTGCCGCTGCCGCTCACGCTGAAGCTTCAGTCGTGTCCGACTCTGCGCGACCCCAGAGACCGCAGCCCACCAGGCTCTGCCGGCCCTGGGACTCTCCAGGCAAGAACACAGGAAGAATAAGAGCACTGCTTTTTAAGACAAACCAAACCAAAGAGGGAAGTGGAAGTTAACTATTTAATAGCTATGAGAAACAAAGGTGTAACTACTTCATTCTTTGACAACAGACTTCTGGCAATCTCAAACCACCCAACCAACAATTACAAGCTCTTTCCTCTGAAGCCTCTAGGGCCTCTCACTAAAAGTCTGCTTGCTTACTTACACCACATTACAGTCAAGTGTTCGAATCAATAGACCAGAGTCGTGTTTCCTGCAGGGAACAGTAACGACGACGACGACGATTCAGTGAAGTCAGCACAGGCTGAGACACACTGGGGTGTCTGCCGTCGGGTGGTCCGAGGGAGTAGGGACCCTAAGAGGTCCCTTCTTGTGACCTCACCCAACGGTAAAGGGAGAGGTTACGTACTTTCACTTTTCACTTTCCCTTCAACGAGTCAGTACAGGTTGAGAATCGCTGGGGTACCTGACGTCGGCTGGTCCGAGGAGGCAGGTACCCTAAACGGTCCGTTCTCGTGACTTCACCCCACGGTAACGGAAGAGGTGAACAGTGACGACGGAGGGGGATTTCTGACTTTCAGGAATTCACGTACAACTACTCACTTAGGGGTTATGACAAGAACTGTCTCATTCCTAAGTCACATAAACGACTAGTTTATTTACTTCTGATCTATCGTCGTAAGGACCGAAAGGGTACTTACTAGGGTAATGGGTGGACCATTGCGAGAGAAGGGTCGTGGAGGCACGGTGTCGTGACGCGACCCAAATCCCGTCGGTTCTCACCTCCTCTGGACCCACTACGATATACTATAGAGAATGCACGTTAAATTTCGGTCAAGTTTACTTATATGTACGTGTTGTCTTTGTCTGAGCCCAAATCTCCGAGGGTCCACCGAGGGCCTATTTCTTGGACGGACGGTCGCGTCCTCTGGACCCAAGGTAGGACCCGGTCCTGCCAGGGGACCTCTTCCTTTACCGTTGAGTGAGCCATAAGAACGGATCTCTTAGCCATGGACAGGGAAGCCTGGCAGGCTACAGTCCACAGGGTCTCAAAGAGTCGGATATGACTTAGAAGAAACAGACGCTGCAGTGGTCACCTGTCATTCTCAGCATCTCAGTGAAAGTCGCTCAGTCGTGTCCGACTCTCGGTGAACCCTTGGACACGTAGCCATAGGCCAAATTTCAGGATGAAGGAGTAGATCTCCTGGATCTCCCTTTTATACGTCCAGACTTTTAACATTCAGTTGGCAAAAATGTGTAGTTTATAGTAACATTCATCCCACTGAATACACTAGAATCATCCGTATTCTAAGGACGTGAGAGAAAAGGAGTTCTCTTTTACTGCACTTCATCTCCCCAGAGGGAAAAACATTTTCCCACTCCAGTCAGAGCCAGGGTTCAGGCAAGGCCCCTGTGGTAGCAAGCAAGGGTCACCGTGTTAAAAAAATAAGCATTCAGTCTGCCTCTCTCCTGCCTTGTGAAGGGCAGATTTGGCAAACCAATCCAGGGCTAACTCTCTGAAAACAGGCCTTCATTAAAATAATAATAATGAGGCTGGCATCTAACAACATAATTGACAGCTGACGGACAGGATGAGGGCAAAAATGACAAAACTCAAAAATCACAGCAGGATAAGGTTATTCAGCATAGCCATTAAGAGCCCTGAACACCTGAGAGTTTCAGCACAATGTTGATGGATTCTCATGACGCAAGAGAAAAACAAGTTTCTCAATTACTTTATGAAAGATTCACTTAAAAAAACGTTTGTCAAAGCTCAGTCTTCAGGCACCTGAAGATTATGTATACCATCTTTCCCCATTACTAAGTCATGTCCAAGTAGGATGGAGGTATAGACAAAGCTCACAGGTAATAGAATTCCTTGACCCACACGTAGCTCCTAAAATCTGTGGTCTAGTGGTTCCAGAACCTAGTTGCACACCAGTATTACTTGGGAGCTTTTAGAAACATTCTCACTCTCACCACACATTTACAGAACAGTTTTGAAAAGTATTTCAAATGATCCCAAAGCAAGTCAGATCAGCATCTGTCTGGAGCAGGGTTTCTCGACCCCAGCACCACTGACATCTGGGGGGCTAACATCCTGCTGAGGGGAGAGGGTGCCATCTTGTGCATCTCAGGGTGTCCAGCTGCATCCCTGGTCTCTACCTTCTAGAAGTCACTGCCCAATCCCACAGATGTGACAAGCAAAATTTACTTCCCCAGACACCACCAGATGATTCTTGGGGGCAAAATACAACCCCCTAAGGTTGAGAACTACTGCTCTGAGTAAATTAAAAAATAGTCATCTGAGGCTTTTTTAAGAAGGGAAAAAAATAAGAAAACTTCCAAAAGCCAAGAGATCAGGTCTATTCTTTCCATCCAGCTCACCTAAGAAAAAGCAGTCAACTCCACTCGGCCACACCAGGGCTCAGATGTCAACTTATGAGAACCAACCACAGCCTCTTGTGCTTCGTACGTAAACAAACTGAGTCTTAATTGAGCAGATGGCTACAAGAACTTCACTGTCACTACCATTCTTAACCATTCTATATCAGTAAGAAAGCATTATAAAATTTTAGACAAATATAGACCCAGGCTGCCTCTCAAATATCCAATATATAAAACCACAAGATTCAAGTTTATCAAAAAAGCAAACTAAATACCAATCCTGACAAATACTGTTTTAAGGAAGATGTCTTATCTCTAATAAGCACATTATCTCTGTACCACATCAGCGCCAAAATTTATTTCAAAGAGACTAAGCAAGCCTCACCCTGTCAGGCCTTAATTTCATCACTATTCACTTTCTGTCCAGTTATGGTCTGATTTTCAAATTGCCAGGCAGTTAATTGAAACCAGCAAGTTTTGTTCTGCTATACTTCACACAAAAGCTAGCTTCCTAATCTAAAACAATCTTCTTCCTGTTCTTCAGTAAGTTACACCAGCAAGATGTTCATCTCTACTTAAGATGCAGTCTATCGAAATAACATTTCCCAGGGCAACAAAGCAAGCCAGGTCCCAAGCAGGTAATTCAGGGGAAGGACAAGCCTGGTTTCAAGCAGCAGGGACAAGAGCACAGGGCAGGAATCAACAGACTCTTGAGTAGATGCATGAGTGGATGGCATTCTGTTAGATATTCTAGACTCTCTGATCAAACTTAGCTGAAATGCAAAATAACTTCGAAAGCATCAAGAATATCTCAATACACAGTAACCTTTCAAACCTCAGTAAGAACCCAAGAGTACACTAAGAAACTCTCCAGTTACTACTGATTTGGGGGCCAATCACATGCAATAAGTGGTATTCAAAGTACAGGAGAACAGAATCTGACGTGAGCTCCTGGTGGGCTTTTATTTAACTATCTCTTCAACCAGCCAGTCTGAGGCATCACCACTAATGACTCCAGAAAACGTCCGTAAACGTAATCAATCCTCAGCCACCCTCTCTTGGGTGATTCTCAGCCGGGAAGACTCTTAAAAACACAGAGCTTTCAAAAGACAGTCACGAAAAGCCAGGGCTTCCCAATACTATCTAAACATTTAAAAATCAAATCTAAATTAATAATAGCCACTAATTACTAAGCGGATTCCTCATGCCAGGCACCGTTTCTAGCTGCTTTACACATACTAACTCATTTCCTCCCAACAGACTTCTGAGGCAGCCACTGCTGTTATTCCCGTATTACAGAAAAAGCAGAGAGGTTGAGGGACTTGCCCAAGGTCACAGCGCCAGAAAGTGGTGAAGCCAAGATCTAGAAACCACGCCGTCTAACTCGACAGCAAAGGAAGCTCCAACACCATCCCTTAAGTGGATTTTCCAGCGGCTGGAAATCTGGAGCCTCTTTCCCACTTGCTGCCTACCTACAACGTGACCTTGAGGACAAAATCGCAGTCAACTCCACGTTAACAAAACAGCCACATTCACAAGTGCTGTGACGATAAAAGGAAACAACTCCCAAGCGCCGCTCCCAGAAAAGCAAAACAGAAAAGCTCGACCCGACCCACAGAGAAAATGGGTTAAGTACAGAGATTACACGGAGCTCGGAGGGTGAGACGCCAAGACACACAGGTGCATCCAAGGACTCGCGCCGTTCACCTCCAACCAAGAGTCCAAGTTGTGGTCAGAGAAAGCCGGACCGCAGGAAACCCCTCCAAGGGAGCGGCGAGAGGGCTTCTTTAAGAGGGAGGTACTCGCGGCCGAGAGAAAGACCCCCCCCAGCCCTAGCGCATATTCGCCAGGGGGGCTCTCGCACCAGGTCTGAGCTGGAGTCGCAACCCTGGAGTTAAAAAAAATAAAATCACTCGGAAGGAGGTTTTAAACACTGCGAGCCGGGCGCCGGCGTATCCCGCTGACTCTGCGGCGAGGGAGCAGAAACCCACAGAACTTGTTTCCCGGAGAACCGAGTCCAACAATGGCCTCTTCGGGAGTCTCCGGCGAGCCGCCGCCGCCTCAACTTGACACGCTGCGGGGCCCGCGCCCAGAGAACTTGTCCGGGGCCCGCGGGCAGCGGGCGGTGCTCGCTCGGGGCGGGCCGGCCGGCGCGGAGCGGGGCCCTGCCGGGTGAGGGGCGCGCCCGGCCGCCCGCCTGCCCGCCGCGCCAGGCCGCGGACGTCAACCCGGGCGCAAAGTTCGCCGTCCGGCCCGCGGCCCGACTCGGCGGGGGGCCCCGCAGCGGGCGAGCGGGCGGCTGACAGGCGCGGGCGGGGACGGGCCAGGGAGCCCGGGCGCCGCGCCTCCCCGGCGGCCGAGGCGAATTCCGGGGGGGGAGGGGAGGGGGCCGGGACGCTCCCTCCCCGCGCCGCCGAGACCGGGCGGACGGGCCCCGCCGCCGCCGCCCGCGCGCCGCGCACCCAGCGCACCCCGCGCCGCGGCCCGCTCCGCCGCGCCCGCCCCTCCTCATTACCTGGAGGTGCCCGCGACTCGCCGCTAGTTGCGCTCAGGCGGGAAACGCGCTCACCGACACCATCAGCGAAGCGCCCAAAATGGCGGACGTATCAAGCAGGCCTTGAGTTCCCCCCGCCCTCCCTCCGAGTGCCTCGCGGCCAATCACGGTCCTGCCCCCGCCCCCGGCTCCGCGCTCATTGGCCTTCCTCTCCCGCCCCCTGCCGCCTATTGGATCACCCTGCGGTCCCCGTTGAACCTACTCCGATTGGCTCGCGGACGCCGTCCGTCAAGGGCGAGGGGGCGCATTCTTTTCCCATGGACTTGACGGATCCGGAACCTCTAGGACCCCGGAGTCTGGAGCCAACAAATCAGAAACCGAGGGAAACCTTGTCTGGGTTCCCCCCAATACGCCATAGCAACAGCAGGGCCTTCTCTTGACGGACGGCTGGAGCCACCAATCCGATGGCCAATGCTTTTTAAAACTAATGTGAGCCAAGCCAATCATGGCAGTAGGTCTGGGAGCTGCATAAGAACCAATGGGGTAGCGAGACCCGCGGGCAGGTGGGCCGGAGGGCCCGGAGGAAACCGGTGATGACGTGAGCCACCATGTGTTTTGGTGGCGGAAGTTCACTTCGAGAGCTGGGGAATTAGCTCAAGTGGTAGAGCGCTCGCTTAGCATGTGAGAGGTAGCGGGATCGATGCCCGCATTCTCCACGGCTGAATTTTATAAAGTTGAGGAGGGAGCGGGGAAGTTGGCAGTCAGTGTCACTTGTCTCAAAGGTGGAGTTTGTGCCAGGAGACGTGAGGACAAGTTGTGCTGGGTACCCCTATCTGTGCACCCGCCTCTGCTAGGGAGGAAAACTGGATGGATTGGGGGGTGGTCTTCCTTTTGCCTTGCGGAAGAATTTATGCAGGAGCTAATTCTTCAAATCTAGTGACCACTCACTCTGTGGTCCGGAGTACACAGGAGCAGAGGGTCCCGGACGTCAGACTCCTCCTGAGCAACACAAGCAAAGCAGGCCACACATAGAGCGGTGGTGGTGGTGTTTCTGAGCAGGTGACATTTCCCCCCACGGGACACGGAGGACAGAGCCGCGGGGCTCAGTGCGGGTTGGCAGGGGCTCCGGGCAGGGAGACTGACAGGTGTCTCTGGAGGCACTGGCTTGGTCAGGGATGATCACTCCGGCTCACGGAGCGGAGGCTGGCTTTTACTGTGGGGCTTCCCCCAGCTACCTCCCAGAGTCCGGGCCTGAGCAAAGTGACAGGACTTGGCCCCGGGTCTGCCTTGCCAGTGCTTCCCTCTGCACCCCTTTGCCTCGGCCCCAGCTGGCCCTCCACCTCCCTGACTCAGACTCTCTGAGCACCCCACCCCCACCCCCGGGCCAGATGGCAGGGAGAAGAGAGTCCAGCTTGAACTGGGTCAACCTTGGTGGGCTACAATCCATAGGGTCGCCAAGAGTCAGGCACTACCAAAGAGACTTAACACACACACATAGTGCCTGGGGAGCTGGGTCTCCGGTGCAGACATGCCCATCAGTCCCCCAGCTCCCCCTTTGGCAAACCTGCAGCTGGAAGCCAACTCAGAAAGACTTCTCTGCCAGTGAATCATCATCCCCATTTTACCCGTTAATTAACCGAGGCCCATAAGGAATTCAACATTCATATTGGCTGAGTGACCTTAGTTGGGTAATCTAACCCCTCTAAGTCTCCATGAAGAGACTGATGCTGAAGGTGAAGCTCCAATACTTTGGCCACCTGATGCAAAGAACCGACTCATTGGAGAAGACTCTGATCCTTCCTGGGAAAGACTGAGGGCAGGAAAAGGAGGGGACGACAGAGGATGAGAATGGTTGGACCGCATCACTGACTCGATGGACATGAATTTGATGAAGCTCCGGGAGATGGTGAAGAACAGGAAAGCCTGGCTTGCTGCAGCAACTGAACAGCTACATCTCCAGATCTTATCTGTAAAGTACCGTGATTGTAGATAATGGTGACACCGCCTGTGTCCATGCCCTGAAGGGTACTGGGCCTCTAGAGTGGCAACAACCAAGGATGGATATTACTTGCCTGATCCTACTGTTCAGAGAGGCTCAGAGCCTTGCCCAAAGCCCTACAGCTAGTGAAGAATTCATTTCAAGACTGAAGCCAGGGAATTCCCTGACAGATCAGTGGTTAGGATTCTGCACTTTGACTACTGAGGGCACAGGTTCAGTCTCTAATCTGGGAACTAAGATCCCGCAAAAAAGATTGCAACAAGTTCAAAAGATAGGCAGAGGATTAGGGAGAGGAATCTATATACAGATAACCTGGGTGGGCAGGGGAGAAGCAAGGAAGAATGGGAGGGAAGGACTCATGGCAGCTTTGGAGGACAAGCAAAGGAAAAACTTCAGAGCAACAGAGGGCAAATTCAGGGCTGGCTGTACTTGAGAAAGGATGGTTTGGATTTAGAGCAGCAAGGCTGTGCTCTGTGAGTAGTGCTGGACCAGAGAGGCTGCAACCCCAGAACAGTAAAAGCGCTCTGTACAGTGTGATGCTTTCAGTAACAGTGAGACTGACCTTGTGCTCTGGAGCAGGACTGAAAACGCAGCTTTCTGTTGCTAGACCCACTGGAGCAGAAGCTTCATGAGCTTAGTTTTTCCTTTCTTTGCTGCTATACCACAGAGCCTTTCTTGGGGCTCAGATGGTAAGGGATCTGCCTGCAACACCAGAGATGTAGGCTTGATCCCTGGGTTGAGAAGATCTCCTGGAGAAGGGAATAGCTACCCACGCCAGTTTTCTTGCTAGGAGAAGTCCATGGACAGAGGGGCCTGGTGGGCTACAGTCCATGGGGTCGTGAAGAGTCAGACATGGATGAGTCACTAACTTTCACTCTCTTTTCACCCCAGTACCTAGTACTTAGCACACAGTGAATTGCACTGAAAGTTGCTCAGTCATGTCTGACTCTTTGCAACCCCATGGACTGTACATGGAATTCTCCAGGCCAGAATACTGGAACGGGTAGCCGTTCTTTTCTCCAGGGGATCTTCCCAACTCAGGGATCGAACTCAGGTTGCCCACATTGCAAGAGGATTCTTTACCAGCTCAATAAATGTTCAGGAAATACTTGTTCATTTCATTAAAAGCTCTTTTTAGAGAGTTCTCTGCTGGTCCAGTGGTTAAGACTCCCCCTTCCAATGCAGGGTTAGTGGGTTCAATCCCTGGTCAGGGAACTAAGGTCCTCCTACATGCTGCTCGGGTGGCCAAAAATTAAAAAAATTTAAAAACTTTTTAAGGACCTCCTGACCTTTCTGATTGACCGGATTTTCTGAGAATTGTCCTTGGTGTGACCCTTCTCTGCAGCTGGGACCGCCTCCTTCTTCCAATGTTACCTTCTATCTGGTTCAGTTCAGTTCAGTCGTTCAGTCGTGTCTGACTCTTTGTGGCCCCGTGAATTGCAGCACACCAGGCCTCCCTGTTCATCACCATCTCCCGGAGTTCACTCAGACTCACGTCCATAGAGTCCGTGATGCCATCCAGCCATCTCATCCTTGGTCGTCCCCTTCTCCTCCTGCCCCAATCCTTTCCAGCATCAGAGTCTTTTCCAGTGAGACAACTCTTCACATGAGGTGGCCAAAGTACTGGAGTTTCAGCTTTATCATCATTCCTTCCAAAGAAATCCCAGGGTTGATCTCCTTCAGAATGCACTGGTTGGATCTCCTTGCAGTCCAACACCACAGTTCAAAAGCATCAATCCTTCGGTGCTCAGCCTTCTTCACAGTCCAACTCTCACATCCATACATGACCACAGGAAAAATCATAGCCTTGACTAGATGGACCTTAGTCGGCAAAGTAATGTCTCTGCTTTTGAATATGCTATCTAGGTTGGTCATAACTTTTCTTCCAAGAAGTAAGCGTCTTCTAATTTCATGGCTGCAGTCACCATCTGCAGTGATTTGGGAGCCCCAAAAAATAAAGTCTGACACTGTTTCCACTGTTTCCCCATCTATTTCCCATGAAGTGATGGGACTGGATGCCATGATCTTCGTTTTCTGAATGTTGAGCTTTAAGCCAACTTTTTCACTCTCCTCTTTCACTTTCATCAAGAGGCTTTTGAGTTCCTCTTCACTTTCTGCCATAAGGGTGGTGTCATCTACATATAGTGTGTGGGCAGGAGGAGGCACGCAGGGCTGGACTCTGCCCTCTTGTGGGGGAGCTGGCCCAGCCACCCACTGATACCTGAATCCCTTTACTCATTCATCATCAAAGGACTTGCTGGTACCTGCTTCAGACTCCTCCATCCCAGACTCAGGTGGATCACAGAGCCATATGCACTATAATTAAATTAAATAATGCAGTCCTTCACCTAACTTAAGTGGGCACCCAAAGTCTCCATTTATGATGAGCTCCTAGCCTAACTAGAAGGGTTGAAGTCAGGGAGAACTTCCTGGAAGAGGAGGCATCTGAGTTGAGCCTCTCTCCTGAGGACCACGGGGAGCTATTGACAGGCTTCACAGAGGACAGTGATTTCAAAGTTCTGCATTGGCCTCACCATCATAAAACTTCTAGATTTCTCATATCACCACCTTCTCCCTTTGCTCCCTAATCCCTTTGTAATTTGATTTTTCATATTTCAATTTTCAACCCATCTCGACTTTTAGAAAAATTATATGAAAAATTTCACACATACTCAACTGTAAACAGGAAAGTATAGTGAACACACATGTGCCCATCACGCAGCTATGACTCCTTAACTTTGGGGAACAGACAGAGCTGCCATCTTTTAATCCTATTAAGTAATGATTTTTTTAAAATATTAATTTCTATTACTGTGATGTTATGAAAGAAAAGACCTTTTGGACTTCCCTGGTGGCACAGTGGATAAGAATTCGCCTGCCAGTGCAGGAGACATAGGTTTGATCCCAGGTCCAGGATGATTCCACATGCTGCGGAGCACCTGGGCCTAGGCACCGCAGGTACTGAGCCTGCGTACTGCAAGTACTGAGCCTGAGTACTGCAAGTACTGAGCCTGCACACTGCAAGTACTGAGCCTGTGTACTGCAACTGCCGAAGCCCGTGTGCCCTGAGAGCTGCACACAGAAACTGCAGAGCATGTGCTAGAGAAGCCATGCAGTGCGAAGCCAACGAGAGAGCAGCCCCCACTCACTGCAACCGGAGAAAGCACGTGTGCAGCAACCAAGACCGAAGGCAATTGAAAAAGAGAGAAAAAGAAAGGACATTTTAATACACTCAGAAAAGACCAGCTCCAGATAAAGAATAGGCTTGAGACGGAATGAGCTTGCCTTGAGAACAAAGATCCACATTGTCCTTCCTTCTGTTATGTCACCAGGGCTCAGGGGTGGAAAGGGGCTGCCCTGGCAGGGGACATGCCCCAGGAGGCCCCGAGCCCGTGCTGGGGGTTGCTGGGTGCTCGGGCTAGGACATGTTGAGGCTGGAGAAAAGGGGGCAAATAGGAGACTCTAGCGAGATGTGAAGGTGGGCCCACCTTCACATGGAAATTTAACTTGTCTCTTTTCCTTTTCTCCACTGCATTAAGACTCAGTCTGGGTTGGGGTGGGGGGTCAGGGTTTGAGTATTTCCCTTCCCATTAAAGGACTTGTTAGGAAGGAGAACCACTAGGATTGCTAACAATGAGGGTCACCACTGAGCTTGCCAGGAAAGAAAAGAGAAGACAACCTTTGAGTGAAGAGGGAGAGGCCGAGAAGTGGAAATCTGGGAAAGGGGCCAGCATGGGGATTGCTTGGTGGGAGCCCAGCTGCGTGCCCGGAGGGTGCGGTCCAACCAGGGGGTCCCAGTGCTGGAGGCACCAGAGAAGGAGCACTGCAGGGGCCACGCGGGACCCAGGCCCCCCAGCTCAGCAACCACCCGGGCTTCTCGGGGACAGAACCCCCTCCGCTGCCCACAGCCTGGTTCCCAGCGTGTGGACGTGCCCAAGATCTGGGCACATGGCTTTGTTCAACTGCCCACGGCAGCTGTAGACCCAAGGGAGCACTGGACCCCAGGCAGGGAAGAGCTCCCACACCCACCCTGGGGTTGGAGGCAGGCTGAGCTGAACAAATGGATCCCCCCTGATGGGGTCGGTGGGGAGGGAGCCCACTACCTGAGGGAGACCCCACAGGGCTCCGGAAGGATGGCAGAGCCTTGGGAACTAGTGGCTGACAGTGCGAAGGGAGAGGGTTTAAATGGAAGGTGGATGCCCTTCTGGCCACACTGATCAGCACCCAGGAGCCAGTTGGTAACATTTGCTGGATAAAGGAAGAGTTCAAGAATGAATGAAAAAAATTCTGTCTTTACTTCTTTTTCCCCAAGCCTTGGTTCCCTCAACGACAAGTCAGGGATACCACTTACCTCGCTGGGCTGTTGTGAAGTTTAAATGAAATAAGCCAGTTAACTTCATCCCCTCGCTGAAGACACAGATTAGGTATCATCTCCTCCAGGAAGCCCTCCCTACCTTCCTACCTATAGGCCCCAGGATATCTCAAAATTGTGCTTTCCACAACTTAGGAAGCTGCGTCTGTTACTAATTTTGAGCACCTTTAAGGGAAGGGTCCCATCTGGCTACTGTCTAGGTCCTCCAGTGTGGGACTGACGTGCAGAGCTCTGCACACAGTAAGGAGCTGCTGACAGATTTACTTGGCACATGGTAGGAGGCCAGAGGGTTGATCCCATTCCACCAGCTGACCTTGCATGGCAGGAACGGGTCTAGTGGCAGGCACCCTCAGGCTCCTAGGCCACACAACGGCTCTATCCCGGGGCCTGCAGGAGAGGGAGGGGAGGACCTCAGAGGGTGGTTCCCTCTTCTATCAATGCACACAGCCCAGCCACTGTCTCCACTCCGACCCCGCCGCCAGATCCCTAGCTGCCCAAGGGAGAGGGAAGGCAGGAGAGGGAGGTCTCCCCCATGAGGCAGCCACACCCCCCGCCCCCACTGGCCGCCTGCATTGCTGTGCTAAGCACTTCAGACGTGTCCAACTCTGCGACCCCATAGACGGCAGCCCACCAGGCTCCCATCCCCGAGATTCTCCAGGCGAGAACGCTGGAGTAGGTTGCCATGCCCTCCTCCAAGAGGTCTTCCAGACCCAGAGGTCAGGCACATATCTCTTAAGTCTTCTGCAGTGGCAGGCAGGTTCTTCACCACTAGCGCCACCTGGGCGCCCCACCTGCAGGGAGACAGGTGCTTTAAGGAGCACCTCAGGGCCCGGAGCGAGTGTTACGAGCCCTGAGCCTCCGCAGGCAGCTCTGTGGACAGGAGATCCGACTTGGGCCTGGGAGCGGCTGGTCCTTAGCGCTGCAACCTTGAGGAAGTATGTCACCTCTCCCATGACCAAGGACCTGCCGCTTGCCAGGCCCCGACTGGGCGAGGCTTATCTCACAGAAGCCTTACTCTAGTCCCAGGGGCAGGCAACAGCACCCTTCCTTGACAGACGAGGGCAGCTGGACGGTGTGGATAAGAGACGAAGCTTTTCCAGCAGAGGCAGATCCGAGCCCTGTGTTCTGCAAAGCAGCCCTGGGACTTTCCCACGGGTCCAATGGCTAACACTCCACACTCCCAATGTGAGGAGCCTGGGTTCAATCCCTGATCAGGGAACGATTAAACAGATCCCACATGCTGCAACTAAGACCCAGCACAGTCAAATAAATACACGCATGCTTAAGTCGCTTCAGTCAAGCCTGACTCTGCGACCCCACGAACTGTAGCCCCCAGGCTCCTTTGTCCATGGGATTCTCCAGGCAGGAATACTGGAGTGGGTTGCCATTTCCTGTAAGTAAAAATAAATTTCAAAGGGGCCTTGAGCGTGGCCCCCACCCCTGATCAGCACTCAGGACGGGCCGCCCACTTTCACGGTTCATCTGTACCAACGGCCGGTCACCCTGTCCCCAGCAAGCCCACTTGTGTCTACTGCCGTCAAGGCTGATGAGCCATGACCTCGGGGGACTCCCAGGCAATCAGGGATCAGGGGAGTCTTCTCAAATTCTGTCCCAGGGCTTCCCTGGTGGCTCAGTGGTAAAGAACCCACCTGCCAATGCTGGAGACATGGGTTCGATCCCTGGTCCGGGAAGATCCCACATGCTGCAGAGCAACTAAGACCGTGGGCCACAATTCCTGAGGCTGTGCTTCGGAGCCAGCGCTCCACAACAAGAGAAGCCGCTGCAATGAGAGGCCTGCGCATCGCAACTGGAGAGTAGCCCCCACTCCCTGCAACTAGAGAAAGGCCCTCGTGGCAACAGAGAGCCAGCAGAGCCAAAAGCTGAAAAAGAAGACTTGTCCCAAGAAGCCAGGCCCACCCAGCTCTGACCCCTGGGCCCACAGTTGGAGCCTCATGGCCCCACCAGACTCCCCTCCATCGGCTCTCACTCTGCTCTCCAGGCCCTGGGGGTCAGGAGTGCGGTCTTCTTCCAGCTCTTTGTGGTTTGACCCTACAGTGGACGGCGCACCAGCACTGCACTGATTCTCCCCTGACCTCCCATCCACCTCCCCGAGGGTCAAGCCCTTCCTGGCTGTTGCCTTTTCCTTCCTCCCAACCTTGCCAAGGTGGTTCTTCCTACCCGACCCCAGAACAGCCTAGCCTGCTCGCAACACACCACGACTCTCACAGCCTGGGGACCCCTGGGGCAGGGACCAGGCTGACCCGTGTCTCGTCCAGTACCACCCGGGCGGGCACAGGGCAGGCCTCAGGTAGAGTGTATGGACTGTCTTGGTGAGGAGTGGGCTGTCCTTAGCCCGTCTGCAGAGATGGGCATGGAGGGGGCCAGGGAGAGCAGGAGGGCTGGAGTCTCCCTCCCCTACCTGGGCAAGTGTGGCTTGGCAGCACCATCCACTGGGTCAACATGGATGGCAGGGCCCCCAGCGCTTTTTTTTTTTTTGCCACACCATGCAGCTTGCAGGATCTGTCTCCCAACCAGGGATTGGACCGGGGCCCTTGGCAGTAGAAGCGCTGAGTCCTAACCACTGGACCACCAGGTGGGGTGGGGGTGTCTTGATGAGCAGTAGCAGCCCTGAGCTGGCACACACAGGTCAGACAGTAGGAGGGACCAGCCAGGGAATAGCCCAGAGCCCAGGTATATAACCTGCAGAGCCCAATGCCAAATGAAATGCAGGGCCTCAGTCTTCAAAATTATCTAGAATTTCAGGACTTCAATCACAGAGCATAAAATCAAACATCAAGTTACGCATGAGTCAGGCATCCAGGCTTCATTCAGCCCCCTGCAGGCCTCTTCCCAGAGGTCTCATCCCTCCCTGGGGGAGCCTGAAGGTGAGATGCCCAGGAGGATAAGGCAGGACTCCGACAGCTGCCCAGGGTGAGCCGTTCACTCCTCAGGGACACGCAGCTCCCACACAAGGGCATGAAAGAATGGCAATGATGTTTTAAAAAATTAGGTTTATAAATATTTTCTCCATTGTACAAAGTTTTTCCCTGTCCTGCCCACCCCATCACTGTTCACATTTCTCCTGTTTTTAAAATCCCAACTATATTTTTTTTAAATCATAAAATATATTTTTTTCTTTGTTCATATTTAAAACTATGTACAGGGGCGCTGAGAGGCCAGGGTGGCCCGGCCAAGGTCAGGAGGAGTCCGTGCATGGGGATGGCGGGGGCGGGAAGAGGTGGAAGTAGCTTCTCTCCGTGGCGGGCGACGGTGGGCAGCTGTCCTCTGCCGACAGGTACTGGCTGTGAGGTGTGGGCGGAGGCGGGTAGGGGTCTGAGTCCGAGTTCAGATCCAGGTAGTACTTGCTGGCCTTCCACCGGCTGGCGCTGAAGTCACTGTCGCACACGTCCGTGCTGCAGGGCGTGGTCGGGGGCGCCATGCCGCGGATGATGTAGGGCCTGAAGGGGATACAGGCAAAGGGGGCCTGCATTCAGAGTGGCCCACATGCGCATCCATCTGCCCCGGGGCCCCCTGAGCCTCCACAGCGCCACCTCCAAGGTGGGTGCGCCTGCACTTACCTTGCAGGCTGCCAAGTCCAGGCCCTGGCAAGGACTGCGGCCCCGGACCAAGTTCACCTTGATGGAGAACAAGGCCCCCAGAGCCCACTTGGGACTAAACTTACTTAACCTGTCTGAGCTTCCGTTTCTCCTTCACAAGGAGAAGGGAAGCATGAAAGGGTGTCTGTTTCAAAAGCCACTTGTAAGGATTAAAGTGAGATTCTGCATGGAAGGTGCTAGAAACAGGAAGTGCTCGACGGCTATCCCCCCTTGTATCATTGCTATCCCGTCTTGATCCCGGGGACGTATCCTGATGACCATCGTGACATCTCCCTGTGGCCTGGGCCCGAGGTGGGGCTCACAGTGGGCAGGAAGGAGGAGCCGGCTCCAAAGGGCCTGCCGCTGAGGAAGGTGCACTGGGAGGACACCCCACGTGGGGCCCTGGGAGCAGGCAGGACCCCAACAGACAGTGCGGAGGGGAAAGGTACTGGAGGCAGGACCAGAATGAGGACAGGCAAGCAGAGCAGACTGGAGGCTGGGGGGGCTGGCCTGCTGGAGTGGACGTGACAGCCCTGGAGACAAGCTGTGACACTGGGGAACCCCTGCAGGTTCTTGACCAGAGTTGTGACCACCCGGTCAAGACCGGTGCCTTCCGGAATCGCCGGCTCCCCTTCCAGGCCCGGGAGTCCCCCAAACGGCCACCAGAGGGCGGGCGGCGCCGCTCCCCGCAGGCCCGGGGCTCCAAGACCACGAGGCGCCACCCGCTGGGCCCCCAGACCCCGGCTCTCCACGTGGGAAGCGGAGGTGGGGGGGGCGGCGGCAGGCCTAGCGGGGCCCAGCCTCCATGTGCTCCATCAGGTAGCCCGCCGGGGCGGGGTGGGCCCTACGGGCTGAGACCACCGGGTGGCTGAAGCTCAGCAGGTTCAGTCGCCCAGCCTGGCTCGGAGCCGGACCCGACGTCCCCTGAAGCAGGCCTGCGCCGCGAGGAAGGCGGAAGGCCGGCCCCGCCGCGGTCCCCAGCCGGATTCAAGCCCCGTCGGAGTGCAGAGCCCTCGGGGACCCGGCCAGCCGCGGTGGGGACCCCCGCTGGCTTCCCAAGACCCCCAAGGCTCCCACCCGCGGGCTCCGGGTGCTTTCTGACCTCAGCGCGCCCCGCGCTGCGCCGACCCCTCGCCGCTGTCTCTCCCGGGAAAGGGGGCCAGGCGCGGGACGGCGGGGGGCTCCGTACCTGTACGGCCTGGCGGCGGCGGGAATGTTGGAAGAGTAGAACACGTCCACGTTGTACAGGGAGGGGTCCGTGGCGGGGGACGGCGGCGGGTTCAAGATCTGTGGGGAGGCCAAGCGAGGTCACACGCGCCCCCGCCCGCCTTGCCTCCTCCCACGACCCCTCTGGGTCTGGACGGGAAGCGGCAGCCGTGGCCTGTGAGTGGGCACGGGGAGGGGCAGAGCAGGGTGGCCGCCGGGGCCGCCCCGCTGACCAGCGGTGATCCCAGGCCAGCGCGTTCAGGTCCCCGATGGGTCACCAGCGGGGAAGTGCCCCTGCGGCCTGGGCGTGTCGCTGGGCCCAGAGCCAGGGAGGCTCCTCTGGGACTTGTACTTCCCCATCTCCTCCCACGTGGTGCAAAAATCTAATCTCTGTAATTCACTCTTTATTCCAGACGCTCCTGGGGGAACCCTGAGGACGCAGGGAGGTCCACCCACCAGGGTGGGCCTACAGCCTAGCTGCCTGCCTGGCCAGCGTCCAACAAACCAGGAAAGGGTACCCCTTTCTCAAGGGACTACACTGCCCCCAAACTGAGCTGTAAAGACACAACTCTTCCCCCTAAGCACGGGCCCTCCAGAGCCAGCCAGCACACCACTGGCCCCACAAGAGGGGCTGTGGGACCCAGGGGCCCAGCCTCAGGCCAGGTCTGCACCCCCCCTCACCCCCTCCACCTCCTGCCAGCTGTCCCTGCAGGGGGCACAGCGGGCAGAGGGTAACAACTGCGTGCATGCCCTGAAGGACAGACTCTCCCCAGGTCCCTGGGGTGGTGGACAGGGCACAGCCTGTCCCAGGGAAGACGTGGATTGAATCCTTTGTAGCACCTCCCAGCTCCAGCAGGCTCCCTGGTGAGGGATTTCCCATTCTGAGGCCTCAGTAGCTTCATCTCTAAAATGGGGATAGGGACTTCCCTGGTGGTCCAGTGGTTAGGACTCTGTGCTTCCAATGCAGGAGGTGTTGGGCTCAATCCCTCATCAGGGAAGTAAGATCCCACATGCCTCAGAGAGAAGCCAAGAAAGAAAGAAAAATTTAAAAGAAACAAAAAAATTAAGAAGACTTGCTTCCTAAGGCAGTCCTGACACTCGGTGAATAACCTACAGGAAAAGCCCAGGCCCTTCCCCTGCCCTTCAGGAACCACATGGACCCCTCTCCTTATCCTGGGGAAGGGTCCTCTTCAGCCCAAACAGCCAGCCTGGGGATGCTCAGGATTTGACCCCAAAGCTGGGAAGGTACAGCTTGGGGGAAAAGGGGAGCAGAAACCAGTCAGGGAGCACCACCAGCAGAAAGGGCCTGCCCCTCCACCGCCCCTCACCCCAGGTTGGGGGTGGGGAGCTTTTTCTGTATCTGCCCTTGAACTTGACCGGACCTGGCTCCTCTTCACTTCTGCCTCCAAGGAGCTCTGGGCTCCTGCCCATAATCCCTTCCCTGCTGGTGGTCAGAGCTACCTCCCTCAGGGCGCCGGGGAGGTGAAGGTCAAGGAAGGGCTGTGGGGAAGTCTCCCCAGCACAGCAGCAGGCAGAACTCTAGCAAGTTCTCCTGGTGAGCACCCCGGCCCCTTCTCTGTCTTCTGGTGCCTGGCTGCTGGGGGCTCTTCCCTAGTCACTCCCTCCCAGATAATCTGCTTTTCCTGTGTTCAAGAGTCCTCTTTACCTCTCACTGGCCAATGCCCTGGAATTTCAATCCCTGCTAATAATGTATCGAACTTTCTCTGTTCAAATCACCATATAGTTTCTGTCTCCTGATTGGACCTCAGTTCATAAAAGCTGCCTGGAAGCCATCAGCGCAGAAAGAGTCAGCGCCTCCAGACTCACTCAGACCTTCTCCTTACATTCCAAGGGCAAGTTCTAAACACAAACATGACACCTTGAGAACTTTAAGAGAACATGGAAAGAAACTATTTTTTACGAGGAGGGAAAGCCCTTCTGAGCATGACCAACACCCCTCCAGACTTAATTTCATGGTATAAAGAGCAAAACACAACATAAACCAAATCAAAAGACAGAGGGCTAGGAAAAACATTTTCAGCCCATATCCCAGGCTGATTCTTTTAATGCTGCTGTATCTCGACATAAAGAGACCCTGTGCTGTGCTCAGTCGCTCAGTCCTGTCTGACTCTTTGCAACCTCATGGACTGGAACCCACCAGGCTCCGCTGTCCACTGAATTTTTCCAGACAAGAATCCGGAGCCGGTTGCCATCTCCTACTCCAGGGGATCTTCCCGACCCAGGGATCAAACCCACCTCTTTTGCGTCTCCTGCATTGGCAGGAGTTCCTTACCTCTAGTGCCACCTGGGAAACCCAAAGAGCCCTTACAAATGGATTAAAAAAAAAAAATCAACAACCCAATAGAAAAAGGACATATATGCACCTTTCTGAGAAAATAAAACTACAAAGGTTATTAACCATATGAAAAGATGTTTGACGTCACTTGTAATAAGTGAAATGTAAATTACACTATGATACCATTTTTACCCTAAATTGGACCCACGGAGAGTGAGGGACAGTCATGCTGGTGTTGCCCTCTGCTGGTGGGAAGAGGGACTGTCGTCTCTTAAGGACCCCCTTGGCAAGAAAGGTCAAGATGACCTTCAGCCTTAGCTGCAGGGCATCTTCCTGGTGTCTCCCCTAAATGAGGAAAATGCAGGCGTTCTGAGCATTGCTGTTGGGGTAACAAGATCCTGGGGTGACTAGACACCCACCGGTGTGGCCCAGCCACACCCCACCAATGGGCACTGTCGTCACCAAGAAGGGGGCTTGCTTCGCCAGAGAAGGGAAACAAACTTCAGGGTGCAGGAGAGACCGGGGCAGAGCGGTCAGCTCGGGCAGAAGGGCCCCGGGGGGAGGCGGGGAGGGCGGGTCGTTACCACTCGGTCCCTCGGCCTCCTCACTGCGAAACAGGGTGGGGACAGCGCCCCCTTCTGGAGTCGGGGTGATGTAGCACACAGAGAGGGCGTTCCTCTGAAGTGCTGGGTAGAGGCCAGCCCTTCACTGAGCCTCCGCAGCAGAAAGGGAGGCTGAGTCAGTTCTAATGAGGTGGATGAAACTGCAGCCTATTATACAGAGTGAAGTCAGTCAGAGGGAAAAACACCAATGCAGTGTATTAACGCATATATATGGAATTTAGAAAGATGGTAACGACGACCCTATATGCGAGACAGCAAAAGAGACACAGGTATAGAGAACAGAACTTTTGGACTCTGTGGGGAGGGCCAGGGTGGAATGATTTGAGAGAACAGCGTTGAAACACGTATATTACCATATGTGAAACAGATCACCAGTCCAAGTTCCATGCATGAAGCCGGTGCACCGAGAACAACCCAGAGGGATGGGATGGGGAGGGAGGCCGGAGCGGGGTTTGGGACAGGGGATGCATGTACACCCGTGGCTGATTCATGTCAATGTATGGCAAAAACCACCACAATATTGTAAAGTAATTAGCCTCCAATTATAACAGATAAATTCATTTACAAAAAAAAAGTGAGGCTGAGAGAGGAGCTACCATTTGCCTGCAGATGCTATCGTGCAGATTTTTAAAAGTACGCACGAAGCTACACTGTACGAGATGCTAACAGTGGATACATGTTGTTCATCACACGTTCGTCCGAACCCACAGAGTTCTACCAAGAATCCAAACCACCAAGAGTGAACTCAGATGCACACGGCGGCCTCCGGGTTCAGGCTTGTGCACTGTACCAGTGTTCCACTCTGGTGCGGGAGGGTGATCATGGGGGTGGAGCGGGAATTTGGCAAGTCTCCCTACTTTGCTCCCAATCTTGCTGTGGATCTAAAATTGCTCCGAAAATAAAGTTGTCTTTGGGACCTCCCTGGTGGTCCAGTGGCTAAGACCCTACGCTCCCAATGCAGGGGGCCCGGGTTCGATCCCTGATCAGGGAACTAGATACACGTGCCACAACTGAAGGTTCGCGTGCCATGACTAAAGACCCTGTGTGTCATAACGAAGACCCACAGCAGCCAAACAAGCAAATAAAAACGGATTCTTACAAAGTTGGCTTTAAAAAAATGCACATGTAAAATTGGTGAACTCTAAATACAGTCAAAGGGAACCGTATCAATGCACTGGCTATGATATCGTGTTACTGTTGTAGACTTAATGTCTGGGCCTCCCCCAAAGTCATATACTGAAACCTAATCTCCAACCTGATGGTTTAAGAGTGGGGCCTTCTGGAGTGCTTAAGTCACAAGGATAGAGCCCTCAGGGATGGAATAAGTGTCCTTAAGAAAGAGACCCTGGGGGCTTCCCTGGTAGCCCAGTAGTTGAGACTCCACGTTTCCACTGCAGGAGGTTGCAGGTTCGATTCCTGGTCACGAACTGGTCAGGGAACTAAGACCCACAAGGCACGGACAAAGAAAAAAAGACCCCGGAGAGCTCTCTTGTGCCTTCTACCATATACGGCAAGACAGTCACTATGAACTAAGAATTGGGCTTTCAACAGTGAGAAACCGGAACCTTGATCTTTAACTTCCCAGCCTCTGGAACTGTGAGAAATAAACATGTGTAGTTGAAGCTGCCCAGTCTGGTATTTTTGTTACAGCAGCACCATGTGCTAAGACAACCGTAGTTACATAAGATGTTAGCAACGCGGAAAACTGGTGAAAGGGAGATGGGACCACTCTGTATTATATTTTACAACTACAAATAAATCTACAATTGTCTCCAAAATTAAAGAAAAAAAATCACTCTCTTTGCTGGGAAGATACAGTCCATACTCTCGTATGCTCGCTTATGCACAGATTTCCTCTGGGAGGACAGACAATAAACTCCGCACAGGCTGTGCCTTTCGGGAGGGATGAATTCCTGGTCACGGTAAAGGCTGGGCCCTCTTTTCACTGTGCCCTTTGAATTCTGTACCATGAACATATATTACTGATTCAAAGCAACGTAGTTAATTTTTAAACAGCTGGCTCCACACAGGGTTTCTTTTGGGGATGATGAAATGTTCTGAATTTAACCACGGTGATGACTGCACGACTCTGTGAATAGACTAAAAACCACGGAATTGGACATTTTAAGCGGGAGGATTGTATCGTATGTGAACTATATCTCAATAAAGCCATTGTAAAAAACTGCTGGTGGTCAGTGTCGTCTCTTGCTGCCAAGTACGATCCCCCCAGCTCCCAGCTTCTCCAGAGGCTGCAAGCATCCTGGTGTCATGTCGGGGGTGGGAGGGGGTGGGCAGGGGGCTGTCCTGGAGTCAGCTCAGTCCCCCATGGGTTCTTGGGCTTCTAGCTGGCTACATGGGCCATCCGAAGTTCAGGTGATGATACCAGCAGGAAGGACAAGAACAATGGGGAGGGTTCCTCAACTCCACTCTGCTGACTCTTTGCTTCCCCCACCCCTAAACAGCCCAGCCCCGTAGCCTCCAGGAGACTCAGACCGAATCCTGCAGACCCGAGATAATAACCCCTGCTGCCTCCTTCCTAGACCCTTCAAGGATCAGGTGCATAAGGAAGGGCAGTACCCTGGATATGGGGGACACTCAGAAGGGCGGGCAGGCCCCGTCCTGGTGGGTGGCACTCGCTGGGACCGCCCAGAGAAAGTTCAAGGGGCCATCTTCACCTCAGGAGAGTATTTCATCACAGAGAAGTCAGGTTTTAAAGAATTAAGAAGCACAGAACGAGGTAAAGTCAGAACCTGACACATCGCCCCAGATTCGCATCCATGCATCCGGCTCACCCGGTTACCCCAGGCCATGCTCCTGGCAACAGGGGGCTTTCCCAGCCAGCATGGGGGAGAAGGTCCCGCTCGGGATCCTGCAGCGGGACCTGGACACTAAGTGCTTCGGACTGTCACCCTCTACAATCATTTCCTTCTCGGGTGTGGCCTGGAGCCAGCCCACCCCCACTTGGGCTGCCGGAAGCTCCAGGGAGCAAAAGTCAGCACAATGACCCTGTGAGTACCTGGCCTCAGAAAACAATCCAGCTAGTTTCTGGGAGCCAGCAAGGCCTTAGGTGGGAAAATAGGGTGTTTCTGGTGGGGACACTGAAGGGAAGCTCATGTCCAGCCAGACAGGCCCTGCGGATGGGGGAGGCCCTCGGAATAAAGACTGGCACCCAGACCCGAGGACGCCAGACAGCAGCTCTGGGAGGTGGGATTCTGGGTGCGACTTCCACTTTTCAGACGTCAGGTGACTTCCGGATTATCCACCATGAACAGGGAGTGCTCTTTTCTAAACAGAAAACCCAGGGGGTGCGAGGGAGGTCCAAGAAGGAGGGAAAGTATGTGCACACACAGATGGTACAGAGAAACGGACACAACACTGTGAAGCAACTCCACTCCAATAAAAGAAGAGAAAGGAAAAACTGCAGGTCAGGACGGGGAGGCGAGTGAACGCACCCAGCACCCTGAGGGATGGAAGGCACTCAGCACCCTGAGGGATGGAAGGCACCCAGCACCCTGAGGGATGGAAGGCACCCAGCACCCTGAGGGATGGAAGGCACCCAGCACCCTGAGGGATGGAAGGCACCCAGCACCCTGAGGGATGGAAGGCACCCAGCACCCTGAGGGATGGAAGGCACCCAGCACCCTGAGGGATGGAAGGCACCCAGCACCCTGAGGGATGGAAGGCACCCAGCACCCTGAGGGATGGAAGGCACCCAGCACCCTGAGGGATGGAAGGCACCCAGCACCCTGAGGGATGGAAGGCACCCAGCACCCTGAGGGATGGAAGGCACCCAGCACCCTGAGGGATGGAAGGCACCCAGCACCCTGAGGGATGGAAGGCACCCAGCACCCTGAGGGATGGAAGGCACCCAGCACCCTGAGGGATGGAAGGCACCCAGCACCCTGAGGGATGGAAGGCACCCAGCACCCTGAGGGATGGAAGGGCTGACTGGTAATTCTAGAAACCCTGATGTCATGGGTTGGAGGGGGGGGCACCCCGAGCCGCGGAGCCGCCGGGCTTCCTCCTGCCCCCACTCACCGGCGGATACAGTGTAGCCTTGGTGCTGGATGAGCTGCTGGACGAGGCCCCGGTGACGTGGTTCCGGTCGTAGAGGGGCACCCCGGCCCGGCCGCCCATCAGGCTCACGGAGCTCATCATGGACTTGCCACACGAAATCCCTGTGGGGCGGGGGGAATGCGGCCTGGTCAGGGGCCAGGGCACCCCATGGACACGGCGCGCTTTCTCCAGCCCCTCTGCCCAGGAGACCCAGCCAGGCTCAGAAAAGGAAGCCCCCCGTGACAGGTGTCCCCAGTGGGTGACTCAGACGAGCTCAGTTCAAGTCCAAAGAGCATTTCTGACCCCCGCGCCCCGCAGCCCGCCCCGACCACCCTCTCCACCTCCTCCAGGGCCCTTGCGGGCTCAGGCTCCTCACCTGTGAAGGGGCCGTGCTGGGAGCCGCCGGGGGCGATGAAGTTGAGGGGCACGTGGGGGGTCCCGCTGACGTACTCGTGCGGGAAGGGCCCGTTGGCGCCCGCGTAGCGCTGGCACACCACGCGCTGGCACACAAAGTAGACGCCGCCCATGATGAAGAGAGACAGGATAATGCCGATGACCGGCCCGATGGCGCTGCTGTGGGCCGGGCCGTCGTCCGAGGGCAGCTTGGTGATTTCTGCCGGAGGCCGGGCAGGGAGAGACGGTGGACGTCAACCCAAACGGAGCGGGTCTCCTGCGGGGGGGGGGCAGGCACTGTGTGCCCTGGAGGGCTCGTACCCACTGGTGGAGATGCTGGGGGACTGGGGCAACCCCCCTGAAGGGCTTGCCCCCTCCAGCCTGCCCGCAGCGGCCTCCTGCCCCTCCTCAGCCAGACTGAGCTCTCCCACCTTCCCCAGCCCCTCACCAGCGACTCCCCCAAAGCAGCCTCTTCCTATTCACGCCCCTGACCTGGAGCTTCCTGGTCTGGGCTCTAGACTCAGCCTTGTCCAAATAACAGTCATTTTCCCATCAGGTCAGCACAACGGTTCTAGGGACAATCAACTCCGTCCCTTCCAGCCAGCCAAACCCCCCCAAAAAAAGGGAGGAAAGCTGATTCCAGTGAGGAGGCCTGACTATGGATAAAAATCACCCCAACGACTGGGGTCATAGTCACATGGGAGGCCGAAGACAGACACGGTCAGCATGGACACCTGCCCACCAGAGGAGCAGGGCTCAGAACCCCACTGCTGCACTCTGACCCCAGACCTCACCCCGAGGTGGCAGCTGAGGGGCCTGCCCTGGGTTGATGGGATGGTACAAAGCGCTCAGTGAGTCCCCTGGGCGCCCCTCCTCCTTCCCCATTCATCTCTATCCTGCAGTCAGAGCTCTCAACCCTGGTCCCTCTGCCGTGAACGAAGGCTCCACATCCCCAGATGCATGGACACATCCCCACTTCCTGGGAATCCAGTTCCCTTCCTGTCTGAATCCGACAGCCTTTCAAGAGCCACTGCCTCCAGGAAGTCTCCTCTGACTGTCTTCATTTCCCATCCTCTGTACCCCGGTACCCCTGACTGTACAGACCATGTCATTCAAGGGGCATGCAGCACATGTGTGTACGTATGTGTGCGTGTGTGCATGCACATGTGTGTTTCTGCGCACAGCCACACACTGCTCCTCCTTGGCCAGACAGCAGGCTGCCAGGGAAGGGACTCAGCCCCTACTCCATCTGGTGACTTTATCTGGCAGATACTGCTGAGTGAGGTCTCTGGGCAGAAACATGGGCCTCTGCCTGCCACTCAGGCCCAGCCCACCACAGTCAGCCCCACCCACCTCTGCCTTCCCCAGAGGGGCCTGCTTCTGTGCGTCTGTCCCAGCTAAAATGCCCCTTAGCTCCATCTCTCCCTTCTCACAGCTGCCTCCACCTCCAGGAAGGCTTCCCTGACTCCTCCACCAAGGCCGGATACTCTCAGCCTCTTTGGTCCTCACCATTTCCTCCCCCTGGACCCCACGGTCCTGGAACAGAAGCCCAGCACAGGATGACCGCCCCCGATCCCGCCCTCTGCAGGAGGCCAGCTCACCGCACATGAGTTCGTCGGAGCCATCGACGCAGTCGGGGAAGGAGTCGCACTGCTGCTTGATGAGGACACACTGGCCGCTGGCGCAGCGGAACTGGTTGGGCAGGCAGACGGCTGCAAGGAGGGGCCTTGCATTCAGAGAGGCTGGAGGGCATGACGCAGCCAGGAGCACTGAGCAGGTGACCACCAACAGGTGCACCCAGCCCCGCGACCCCAGACCCAGCAGCAGAGGCCTGGCGTCCAAACGCAGAGCAGGCAAAGGGACCCCTGTGAGGACCCGGTCGGGGCACCTTCACCCTCCCCTCAGTGACCCCCTTTCAAGGCCTGCGAAATGCTGGGGACGGGCTGGCAGGGAAGAGACCTCAACGACCCAGGGAGGTAATTATTCACCAGGATCCTACCATGGGTCAGGCTTGCAAAGCACCAGACCTCCCACAGCCCCTGAGCCCAGGCTCTGTCCCAGGTCATGGGGTCAGGGACAGCCCACAGGAGCCAGGCTCCTAACCAGGCGGGGCAGGTGACAGCTGATGCGCCTGCAGAGCTCCGGGGTTCAGGAAGCGGGGGCAGAGCTCAACCGGAAAGGTAGCGGCCGGCCACACAAGCAACCAGTGCAGCTCCCAGGCTCTCGGGGGAAGGGGAAGAGAAAGGCCGAGCACTGCAGCTACCGCTGCTTCCCTGCTGACCTGGAAAGGGCGTCGGTCCGTGAGGAAGGGAGCTGCCCGGGGATACCGGTCACCTGCCCCCAGTACTTCCTGTCTACACTGCCCACCTGCCCCGGCCCAGGTGCCCCACGCTCGAAACTGGAGACAAGGAACCCTGTCTGTGCAATGAGTGGGCAGATCTCCTGGTCACCGAGCAGGAGAGGAAGCTTCTGAAATGGAGGGTGGAACCCAGAGCCTGCACCAGGGCCTGCTGTTCTCCCAGGGCTTCCTTCCACCAGGAGAAACTCTCACAGTGGGAGGAGGGGGGGGAATGGTTCCTAATCAGGGCTCCTGCCACCCGCCGAGATCTTGGCCACCAGACCGAGCTGGGGCCAACAGTGTAAGGCAGGGCTCAGAAAACTCTTCTGTAAAGAGACAGATAGGTCTCTACAGTAACTACTCAACTCTGCTGTTTTCATGCAACACCAGCCTCAGACAATATGTAAAGGAATGAGCCTAACTGTGTCCCAATAAAACTTAGGTGGCTAAGTTGGTAAAGAATACCAACTTACCCTGGTGCCTCAGATGGTAAAGAATCTGCCTGCAATGCAGGAGACATTAGAGAAAGAGTTTGATCCCGGGGTTGGGAAGATCCCCTGGAGAAGGGCATGGCAACCCACTCCAGTATTCTTGCCTGGAGAATCCCATGGACGGAGGGCTACAGTTCAGGAGGTCCCAAAAAGTCGAACATCATTGAGGTGACGTAGCATGCACCCCAAACTTTATTTACCAAAATAGGTGGTGGCCCAGATTTAACCCTTAGGCCACAGTGTGCTAATCCCTGGTCTAGTCTCCATCAAGTTCTCAAAGGGTCTGTGAGCTGGAAAGACTTTACAGACTGCAGGTTTATAGAAACATCTGGGGGAGTGAACCCCAGGCCTTCATCTTTCGCAGAATGGCTGCTTATCATGAGTGGGCAGGGAACAGATAAAACCTGAGTTATCCAAGTGCAAAGACCTACTAACAGCTAGCTCAGTAGCTGCTACAGTTCAGGAGGTCCCAAAAAGTCGAACATCATTGAGGTGACGTAGCATGCACCCCAAACTTTATTTACCAAAATAGGTGGTGGCCCAGATTTAACCCTTAGGCCACAGTGTGCTAATCCCTGGTCTAGTCTCCATCAAGTTCTCAAAGGGTCTGTGAGCTGGAAAGACTTTACAGACTGCAGGTTTATAGAAACATCTGGGGGAGTGAACCCCAGGCCTTCATCTTTCGCAGAATGGCTGCTTATCATGAGTGGGCAGGGAACAGATAAAACCTGAGTTATCCAAGTGCAAAGACCTACTAACAGCTAGCTCAGTAGCCATCAACACGGGGCCGTGGTGCTGACTGTGTCTGGCGGGAACCAACCGAGAAGGTCATTTATAAAACCAAAAACTCAGAGGGAGCACAGACATTTGTTTCACTGCCCCGGTCTAAAGGAAGATCCTGCTGGTCCGAGTGGACCCAGGCTGACCAGACAAATCTCTCTGTAACTCCTGGTTCAGTGGGATGCTAGAAATCACCCACAAATAAGCATTAACCCACAGACTCGCTGGGGGAGGACAGCACTGTCTTTGGGGATGGGAATTAACCAGGGCGTAAAGCAAGGGAAGCAAGCTGACTAATGCATCTGTCTTGGATTTCTGTAAAATTCTCGACTGAATGAGGGAAAGCAAGATAGATTCTCATAGTCCACCTTCACGCCAAACTGGTAGGGCAGACGCCAGGAGCCTTCAGGAGACCTAAAACTAACATTTTTTCCTTCCCAAGCTGAGGAGCCTTGGCAAAGCTTTTACAGTGACCTTCCTCAGGTGCGGCCTGATAAAGCCCAAACTCCAAGAGGGCAAGGGGGTGCCCTAGGGGATGGGCAGAGCCTTGCTGGGGCGGGGCCGTCTCATCCGAGCGGTCCTGGCAGTCGGCCTCACCATCACAGCGCAGCCGCAGGTCTACGCACTGGCCCCGCGCACAGGGGAACTGCGAGGCCGAGCACACCGGGCAGCCCTCCTCGTCGCTCTGGTCGTCACACTCGGGGAAGCCGTCACAGCGCCAGGCCCCGGGGATGCAGTCGATCTCCCCAGTAGCGCAGGCAAACTGGTCGGGGGAGCACGTGGGAGGCTCTGCGGAGCAGAGAAAGACCATCATGGGCGCCGGCTTTGGGGCAAAAGCTGGGCGACGAGCGTCTGGCTTTCAAAGCGGAGAATACGCTCCGTTCATATATGCTGTATCCACCTCGTCTCCACTGCCCTGCGTCCTGTCTGCCTTCCCACCTCCAGCCCCAAGTAGGCCATGAAGCCGTCGACCCAAAGCATAGGGTGTGTGTGCAGGGCCTGGCTACACTGGCGTGTCCACTGCACCCCCGTCGGAAGGAGAAGTCAGAAAGCCAGTGGTCAGCACCCACACCTATTCCACATTTGGGGCAATGGGGCCAGGGCACCGTGAGTGCCAAGAGAGCCCACGGGCACGGCGGGGGGGCTGGTGGAGGACCCAGGCCCTTCACTGAGGGGTGGGCTGAGGAAAGGCAGGTGGTAAGGGTACCGGAGGGGAAGCAGAGTCGATGGGGAGGGGGTTCGAAGGTTCCCTGGTGGAGGGAGTCATGGGAGGGTGGTGAGCCGAGAGGGGCAAGGACAGGAGATCTGGGGCCACCTCCTGCCAGTGGCCATGGCAAGTCCCTCCCTCGGGGTCCACTGCTCTAGTGCAGGCCAAACGTGGACAGCATTGCCCAGGGAGGGGCACTGCCCTGGAGTCCTGGACACAGACGGGCATGACGAATGCCAGGGTGCCAGCAGAGACACTCAGGAGGAGCCCCTTCCCTGGGGTCCTGTCATCATCTCTCCCTCCTCTGCTGGAAAATCACAGAAAACTGGAAGCCCAGAAATCAGCCCAAACTCCATTTCAAGTTTCAGAACAGTCATCAAATCCATAAAATCTGATTAAGGAAAAAGGTACTGGGAGTCCCCTGGTCGTCCAGCAGATGGGACTTGGGCCCTTCCACTGCTATAGCCAAGGTTCGATCCCCAGTCACAGAGCATGCGTCCCCCCCCTTCCAAAAAAAATTTTTTTAAAGACATCAACTTCACAAAGGCATTGATTTCATGATGTACTAAGACTTTCAACATTTGGAACCCCCGTGCCTCCCCCATAACTGCGGGGTCCACACTGGACTGAATGGGGATGGGAGATGGGGGAAGAGCTGTGAGCAAAAATGAACACAGACCCGCTGTTCCCACGGCGTTTGGCCACAGAGGATACACGGGACAACAGATGTGTGCGCAGTGAGCTGCCAAGGAACACAGGGACGCTGGCCACGGAAAGCTGTGCGTGGACAGTGGCCCACGGCCCACTCCTGAACTCCAACCAAAGGCCTTCTGCCTTTGACCGCTGTTTCCACTGCCTGCCCACCCCCAAAGCCCAGCCAGGAGGAAGAGGGTCCAGGTGGGGCAGGCTCTGATTTCCCGAAGGGCCCCTAGTCCTGGCAAATGTTGCCCGAGAGCTGGAAGAGCTGTGAGCAAAAATGAACACAGACCCGCTGTTCCCACGGCGTTTGGCCACAGAGGATACACGGGACAACAGATGTGTGCGCAGTGAGCTGCCAAGGAACACAGGGACGCTGGCCACGGAAAGCTGTGCGTGGACAGTGGCCCACGGCCCACTCCTGAACTCCAACCAAAGGCCTTCTGCCTTTGACCGCTGTTTCCACTGCCTGCCCACCCCCAAAGCCCAGCCAGGAGGAAGAGGGTCCAGGTGGGGCAGGCTCTGATTTCCCGAAGGGCCCCTAGTCCTGGCAAATGTTGCCCGAGAGCCAGGACGGGAGGGGCGGTGTGTGTGTATGTTGTCTATGTTTGCACGGACGTGAGGTTGAGCCCAGGCTCCTCTCAGCAGCTGGGCAACCTGAGGAACCTTCAACCTCCCAGGGCCTCCATTTCCTTGCCCCTAAAACAGAATCAGCAAGCCTGGATCACCCCCTCCTCCCGGAAGTAACAGAGCCGGGCAGGCGTGTGCGCGTGCACGTGCGAGAGTGAGTATGTGCGCATGCGCGAGCGCCTGGCTGGGTTGAGCTCGCACAGCAGAGTCGCTGCGGAGCACACCCTGGCATCACCAGCCACGCCCTCCCTGCCCGTCTGGGTCACTGCATGAGGCACGAGGCTCTATGGCACCTCCTGGGGACCTCCGTGAGCCCCTGACCTTCTGAGAGCCCCCAGAGAAGAGGCCAGGGAAGAATGGAGATGGGGACACAGTGAACACAAGCCTTTTAGCTCCTGAGGAAGGGTGACAGAGGGGCGCGTCCTCCCGTGGGAAAACCCAGGGCTGGGGCCCCAGGGGAAGCTGAGCGCTAGGTGCAGCTCTCGCCCCAGGCCCTGTCTCTTCCAGGGCAGTCTGGATGTCTGTGCGAGCTGCAAAGCCACTCTCAGGCCACAAAGCCATGTGGGCCCTGAGGCCGGAACGCAGAGAAAGGCCACCAGGAAGCTCAGGAGAGTTGAAGTGTCCCCGCCAGCGGACAGTCATCAAAGGGGCCCCCTCTTCTTGGCCAGGGTCTCAGGTTTACAGTGATGAGGTAGGGCAGGAGAAAGCTCCAGAAAGACAGGCCCGTGGTCCTGCTCCCTGAAATGTGCATGTGTGGGACAAGGCATGGGGATGATGGAGGTGAGGGTGAGAAGTAAGGGGCAGGGCAAAGACCCCTGGAGCTCAGAGGACAGGAGAGGAAAGGAGCACAGGAACAACACACCCAAGGTCACCTGGAGGTCCTGCAGGGAGAGGAGAGGGAGCCTGGGGACTGAGTTTCACCACGGTGACAGTGACAGTTCAGTGTTTCCCTTACTCCTGCCAGCCTCACGACTAGTGGCAGCCGGCACTCCGCGGGCCATGTGTCAGGGACCATGCAAAGCACTCGACTACCGATAACAACCCGTCAGATAAATGCTCTCAGTCTCTCTGTTCCACAGAAAAGGAAGTGGAGGAGAAGAGAGGTAACTGAGCAGCCCAGGGTCACTCAGCTGGGAAGCGGCAGAGCTGGTATTGGAACCCAGGTCTGGCTGACCCTAGAGGTTATATTCTTAACCACTCCCTGTGCAGCCTTTGGAAAGAAGAGGGTCCAGGATAGAAGGAGAGAAAAAGACAGAACTACTAAAAAAATTAGACAAATCCATTACTGGGGATTTCAGCGCCTCCATCAGTAACCGAGAACGAGCAGTAAGGAAAGATACTGCTTGTATCTAGCCCTCAACTGGATCCACCCGACATTTAGAGAAACACTCCTCCCAGCAGCAGATGACGTAGCTTCTCAGGCTCATTAAGGAGTGTTCACCAAGGACGGGCCACATGCTGGGGGAGAAAACATATCTGAACAAAGTTAAAAGGATAGAAATCATATGTGCATACTTAGACCACAACAGCACCGAACTAAGAATCAGGAACAGAAAAAGAGCTAGAAAATTCCCAACTATTTGGAAATTACACAACACACTTCTAAATGACACCAGGGCCAAAGAATTATTGAGAACAATTTAAAAATATTTGAACTGAAAATGAAAATACAATTTTCATTTATCAAAATTTGTCATTTATCAATTTCATTGATCAAAATTTATCAAAATTTGTTCAGTTCAGTCGCTCAGTCATGTCCCACTCTTGGTGACCCACGGACTGCATCAAGCAGGGCTTCCGTGTCCATCACCAATTCTCGGAGCTTGCTCACACCCATGTCCATTGAGTCGGTGATGCCATCCAACATAAAAATTTGTGGGGTGCAGCTAAAGCAGTGCTTAGAGGGAAATTCAGAGTCTTGAAATGCATGTGTTAGAAAAGAAGACAAATAAGAAGACAGTCTGCCTTGAACCCTGGGTGCCACAGGGACTATGGATTTTTTTTAACTGCCAGGCAACAACCTGGCAGAGAACAGAGAACCAGGTCCCTGTTCAGTGTCCCAACAGAAAGTGCCAAGCTCACACCTACCGCCACAAGTCAGCAGGTTCTGCAGGAGCACGAGGTGGACCGGGCATGAGCATCGCGGCGTCCCGTCGCCCTTGGCGACGCAGATGTGAGAACAGCCTCCATTGTCGCGGGCACAAGGGTGGGCTGCTGTGGAGAGAAGAGGAGGAGGAGTCGGACTCCGCCTCCAGTCTCAGGACTTCAGCCCAGAGGAGGGAGGCGGTGAGGGCCAGGCAAGACCTCACAATAACTGGCCCTCTTACAGAAGTGCAGCCAACCCTCTCACTTCATCACTAGGGCAGCCAGGCGAGCCTGTTTCTGTGGACGCTCATTTTGCCAATGAGGAAGCGGAGGCCAAAAGCACATCTAGAACTTTCCTGACGTCACACCCCAACCTTCTGCACCAGCTCCCGCCGTGCCCACAACCGTCATGCTTCACTGCCCGCCTGTGTGTCTCTCATGGTGTAGTGGGCTAGTAGTGGGCCCCCCAGAAGATATGTCCACATCCTAATGCCTAGAATCTGAGAATGTGACCTTTACTGGGGAAAAAGGGTCTCTGCAAATGGTGTGATCACGTTAAAGATCTTGAGATGGGGTCTAATTCTGAATTATCTGGGTGGGCATTAAATCTACTAACAAGTATCCTTATAAGAGAGTGCGTAAGAGGGGAGGGCTTCCCAGGTGGTGCTGGTGGTAAAGAACCTGCCTAGTGCAGGAGATTCCCATGGACAGAGGAGCCTGGTGGGCTACAGTCCTTGGGGTTGCAAAGAGTCAGACACAACTGAAGCGACTTAGCAGGATGTGACGGCAGAGGCAGAGTCTACAGTGAGGCAGCCACAAGAGCACCTGTAGCCAGGAGCCGTCTTGGTCATCCCCCGGGTCCCCATCTCCTCAGCCCCCTCATTCCCAGCCTCCAGAGAGAGCACAGCCTTGGAGGCACCTTGACTTTGAACTCCTGGCCTCCAGAACCAGGAAAGAATACATTTCTGTTGCTCTAAGTCACCCATTTCGTGGCCGCTTGTTACAGCAGCTGCAGTAAACTAATACACGTGGAAATTAACATAGTAAAGGTGGTAAACCCCGGGAATCTTGACTATTTCAGTTCCTTCAACCTCCTGTGCCCCATCTCTGGACAATGGTTAGGCGCCTGGGAGAGTGGCTGACCTCCCCCCAGGTAAGAGGAAATGGCAAAGAGCACTCTCCTCCTCACCCCTACCCCTGAAGGCAAATTATGGTTTTTTTCCTCCTCCATCTCAAGGATTAGGTGTTTTTAAAATGGCAGAGTCATAGTTGAGAGCAGGGTCAGACAACTTTTTCTATAAAAAATGAGAAAGCAAATAATTCTGGCTTCACAGGCCAGGCTACCAGTTGTGACTCCCAGTCAGCGAGCTGCGGGGCAAAGGCAGCCAGGAGTTCAGGGACCCACAGGCTGCAGGGTGCCACCCCTGGTTCAGGGACCCACAGGCTGCAGGGTGCCACCCCTGGTTCAGGGACCCACAGGCTGCAGGGTGCCACCCCTGGTTCAGGGACCCACAGGCTGCAGGGTGCCACCCCTGGTTCAGGGACCCACAGGCTGCAGGGTGCCACCCCTGGTTCAGGGACCCACAGGCTGCAGGGTGCCACCCCTGGTTCAGGGACCCACAGGCTGCAGGGTGCCACCCCTGGTTCAGGGACCCACAGGCTGCAGGGTGCCACCCCTGGTTCAGGGACCCACAGGCTGCAGGGTGCCACCCCTGGTTCAGGGACCCACAGGCTGCAGGGTGCCACCCCTGGTTCAGGGACCCACAGGCTGCAGGGTGCCACCCCTGGTTCAGGGACCCACAGGCTGCAGGGTGCCACCCCTGGTTCAGGGACCCACAGGCTGCAGGGTGCCACCCCTGGTTCAGGGACCCACAGGCTGCAGGGTGCCACCCCTGGTTCAGGGACCCACAGGCTGCAGGGTGCCACCCCTGGTTCAGGGACCCACAGGCTGCAGAGTGCCACCCCTGGTTTAGAGATTAGCTGTGGGATTGTGTGCGGAAGCAGGATGGGTGGCCCACGTCCCAAATCAACTTGGCAGAGCCCACCGAAGGACTTCCCGCGCTTACCCCAAACGAGGAGCCTCTCCATGTCACCCCAGAGCCCGCACATTGGTGTTCACAGACACGTCCCTGGTTTCCAACCTCAAACCTGCTCACTGAACATTTCCTGGTCCTCCCAGCCCCGGTTCCACGGAGCTGCCGGTCAGTGCCCCTGGCTTTCTGCCAACACCAGCAGGCAGCGGGTCTTGACCTTTGTGGGCTGAGCATTCACTGTTCTGACCATCTGCCAGTGACACCCAGGAAGCCGTGACTCGGCTGAGCACGGACTAAGGGGCCAGATGAACGAAAGCACGCTAGCCCACAGGTATGGGGTACCTCGGTTATCTAGAAGCTAGTTTCCTGGTGACCTCACTTATCTGGGACCAGCTGACTACCGCGGAAACCCACCGAACAGTCGACAAAGTGGCCAGTTCGGAGGTCACGCCCCTGATCCTGAGCAGGATCCTAACAGAAAAAAATCCAAGTGGCCAAAGCATGGGCTCTGGCAGCAGACTCAAGCCCCCTTGTGCTTACTGGCTGCGTGACAGGGGAAGTAATACCCTTACCTAGCTCTGCTTTTTTCAGCTGTAAAATGCAATCTCACTTGAAATTATAAATTACTGTGAAATAACATATATAATGTAATATATAATATTACCTTATAATATAATATATAAAATGCATGTGGCCAAGGCAACAGGCCGACAGGGATGGGCTGGGGTGAGGCTGGGCAGCCCCAGGGCCTGGAGGCAGCCAGACCGTGGGCGTCACGAGACAAGGACAGTGAAGGCCCTGCTCACTCAGCTGGCAGCCCGCTGGGCTGCATGTACATAATGAATAAAGGGAGAAAAGCAAGAAGACAGAGACAGGTAGACGCTTAGACACACACATCCCCCACATCCACATATAGCCAAGGACGGGGTGGAGGAACCAGAGGTCCTGATTACGGACATCCCTCTCTCAGGCCCCTGGACTCAGCCAGGCTGTGGTAGGCAGAATCCTAAAGTGCTCCCCAAATTCCCCACCCTGCTCTGCAGCTGGGGAGGATGTGATGAACTGTCATGCCCAAGGCTGTATACCTTTCTTGGAGGAGGGAAATACAGATGTAATTAAGGTTCCTAATCAGTTGATTCAGTCAGTCTAAAGGGTGATTCATCTAGAGCTGGGCCAAATCTCATCGCAGGCACTTGGAAAGCAGAGTGGGTTCGAGAGCTAGAAATGGAAGTCAGAGTGGTCCAATCTGCTGCTGATGGAGAGGGGGATGGGGCGAGGGCCTGAGGGTGGCCTCTGGTCACCGAGACTGGGCCCAGCCAAAGCCAAAAAGAAAAACGGCCAGAGCCCTACTCTCGCCTTGGCCCGCCCTCCTCCCTTTCTCCAAGGGTCCAGTCCAGGGGTTGCTGTGCTCCGTGCAGAGGCGTTCCCTCCCCTCGGGGGCCCCCGCACACCCCCACTGCCCACCCCCCACGTACAGAACTCCTCCAGGCTGATGTCCTCCACAGCATGAATGCCGGTCAGGTGGGCGACGCGGCCCTGGACTCGTGTCCGCGAGTCCCCCGTGGTCTTGTCCACACGCTCGATCATCTGCTGCTGGCGGTCAGTCCAGTAGAGGTGCTTGCCCAGCACGGTCAGGCCCACGGGCTGCACGATGTTGGCGTCCTCCAGGGTCAGGCGGTTGGCCCCTGCGAGAGGGATAAGCTCCCCCTGAGTGGCGGCTGACCCCGAGACCTCAGCCCGTGCTCGCTCCGGGAGAATGGAGGGCTGCCGGGAGCCTGGGGGACACCGGGCTCAGGCTCGGCACACTCCCTGGAAGCAGGCAGACCTGCTTCCACCTGGGTTGGCCTTGTGACTGCAGCCGTGGACCCAAGTTGCTGATCCCCTGAAAACACGGTGCCTCCCCTTCCCCTAGCCCAACCCAACTTCTGGCAGAAACGCCTCCCCAAGCTCTCATTCTTGCTCCTCTCCAGCCCAGGGGCACCCAGACTAAGGCAGCGATGCTCAAGCAGCTGTAAGTGTGGGTGCTGAAGGCAAAGGGCATGGGATTCCTGCTCCACCCCACGCTGGGGCCCCGGGCAGCTAGCTCACCCTCTCGGAGCCTCCCTGGATTCTACCGGTCAGGAATCACTCAGGTCCCACATCCTGGAGTGTGGCTGGGAGACTGTATGTGCCTCCTCACAGCAGGCTCCCGACAGACTGTAGCGTGTGACCAATGACCAGGAAGGCGAGCGTTCCCAGCAGGTCAGATAGGGTGGCTGCTGAGAAACCAGTCCCCAGGGAGGCCCAGGGCTCGTACCTGACAGGTCACAGCTCTCGATGCGCTTCAGGTCGGCGTCCACCCAGAAGAGCTTGCCCAGCGCGTTGTCCACCACGAGGGCCACGGGGCGGATGAGGCCGGTGGTGAAGAGGACCTCGCGCTCTGTGCCATCCAGGGCGGCACGCTCGATCTTGGCGGCGCGGTCCTGCATGTTGGTGAAGTACAGGTACCTGCGGAGGGCGGCAATGAGGACCTGCTGTGTCCTGCCCGTCCTCGGCCAAGCTCCAGAGAGACTGGCCCCCACCTTGCAGACATCCAGCAGGTGAACAGCCGAATGACCTCGCCCCTGGAGGTGAGAGGTCACACCCTGGAGGGGCTGGAGAGTCCCCCAAGACCTCACAGCTGCCTGGAACCTCGGAATGTGACCTTACTAGGAAATAAGGGGATTGCAGATGTAATCAAGGATTAAGGTGAGGCTGCCCTTGGGACTTCCCTGGCGGTCCCAGGCAGCTAAGGCTCTGAGCTCGCACTGCAGGGCGGGGCACAGGTCCAATCCCTGGTCAGGGAGCTAAGATCCCGCATGCTGTGCAAGGGCCCTCAACCAGTGAGAGTGGCCTCAAGAGAGACAGAGAGAGAGAGGAGGCCACGGGACACAGAGAGGAGTCCACGTGATGACGCGGACAGAGCGGAGGGACGCGGCCACAGCCTAGGAGCACCCAGAGCCCCCGAGGCTGAGAGGCAGGAAGTAGCCTCCCACAGACTCCGGCGGGAGCACGGCCTCGCTGCCCTTGACTCTGGCCCCAGGAACCGCAGGAGAACAGGCCTCCGTGTTTGAAGTCCCTGGTTTGTGGTCATTTGTGGCGGCCCCTCCTCTGGTTCCTGAAGAACCACCAGCACTGACTGAGCTCCCAGGTGCTGCACGGCTGGTCCTCCCTACTCTCTTCACCAGGAAACTGAGTCCCTGGGAGGTCACGTCACATAGGCAGTAAGTGACAGAATCGGGATTTGAACTCGGGTCTGCACGACAGCCCCTGGGCACACAGTGCCTGACAGGTCTGACTCTGGCTCTGAATGGCCTGCCCTGCGGGTATCTGGGGTGACCATCACGCTCCTGCCTCCCACCTCCAAACGCTCCTAACCTCATGTCATGGGGCTGTGGGCAACCCCCTGCCCTGGTCCTTTCCTCCAGGACCCTCCATATCTTTCCACGTCTCAGCCTACCAGAGAACCTGAGGGCTGACAGAGCGTCAGGGAGCGTCACGGAAGGAAGAAGCTCCCAGTCAGGTAGTGACCTCCCCGTGGTGGGACCTATGCAAGTGAATAACTTGCACCACCTGGGATGCTATGGAAGGGATGGCTGTACAGGGTCCAAATTTGATGGGATGGTCCGACACCTATAAACCAGAGCTCACATCCTGCCTATCTCTCAACAAAGCACAAGCTTTCAGTCCAGGCCATCTCCGGGCGTCTCTGCCTCCTCCCCACAACTGGGAATGAGCTGGTGTTTCCTAGCCCCGCCGACCCCTGGCTGTGGTGGCAGGGACCCTGGGGAGCTCCTGATGGATGGGTGTGTTGGGGGTGGAAGACCTCTCCTGGCCCGAGAGGCCAGCACGCACGGGAAGGGTGCCCGGAACACCCCCGCAGGGACGGCACCCCAGCCTGCAGCGGCCCCGCACCCGCGCTCGGCGTTGACGACGATGGCCCTCGGCTTGTCACGGTCCCCCCGCAGCACCACGCCCATGGCGTCCCCGTTGAGCCGGTGGACGTTGATGGTGTTGGTGGCCTCGCATGTCCAGAACAGCGTCCGGCTGTAGATGTCGATGCTGAGGTCGTGCGGCTGCCTGTCTGGGTTCTGGCTTTGGCCCGGAGAGGTCAGAACGAAGGGCTGTAAGATGGTAAAGAAATGAGTATCTGCTGGAGATGCGGCAGGGAGGGTGGAGGCCTCCGCCCCAGTCTACAGCGAGTATCAAAATCTCAACTCTATTTGGAACCTTTCCTTTCCAACCAGCTCTTGTCCACACGTCCATCTGAGAGTGAAGGGGCTCCCCGACAGCCTCCAAGGGAGTTCTCCCATGAGCTCTGGGCCAGGCCCAGCCACTGCTAACAGCACAGGACCCAGAAGGTAGCCACCCTACCCAAGCTGGCTGGCCTGGGCCTGCTCGCAGAGACGGGGACCGCCAGGGGCCAAGTGGTCAGCCAGGATCGCAGGCCCTCCCTTCTTGTTTCCTTAGACGCAGGCTTCTGGATTAAGACTCTCAAGTCTTGCTGTCTTTTAAAGTACTCAGGGATTGATGCTGAGGCTGAAGCTCCAATACTCTGGCCACCTGATGTGACATGTTGACTCACTGAAAAAGTCCCTGATGCTGGGAAAGATCGAAGGCAAAAGGAGAAGGGGGCGGCAAAGGATGAGATGGTTGGATGGCATCACCGACTCAATGGACATGATTTTGAGCAAATTCTGGGAGTTGGTGAAGGACAGGGAAACCTGGCGTGTTGCAGTACATGGGGTCGCAAAGAGTTGGACACTACTGAACAACAACAAAAATTTAGGGTGCCGGGATAATGGGTGTCCAGCATGGAGGTCCCCCTCTCCGTCTCTTCCCTGAGGGCCAGAGCTGGGAGTGGGGCTCAAGGGCAGGTGAGGGTACAGGGCCGCCCCGCAGTGTATCCTGGGAGCCCAGGGGCAGTGCGGGCCCCTCTCAGAGGCTGTTTTCCCACTGGGTCTCCACCCTGAGCCTCTTCCGGGAACTCTGCCCAACTTCATGCCATCCACTGCATCTCAGGGATGAGCCTGGCTCTCAGAGTCACCGACAGAGAATCCCTTCAAGGGGGGACCTCATGTCATGAACTCATGCTGGAGGAGGCGCACCCCTCATCTCCCTCCCAGGCCAGAGCCCGACTCCCTGGTGGATGTGGTCCCCCTGGGTGCTCGGGTGACTTGACCTGGTGCAAAGGGGCTTCCCAAGCTCCTGGGCTGCTGCCACCAACGGTCTGGATGAAAAGCCCCTTCTCCTGAGAAGAGCATCATCTTCTAATGACGCTCTGACCACAGTTCATCGCAGACCCTCTTTATCTCCCTCTTTTCAGGCGTTATAAAACAACTCACCAGGCGGGGAAGAGGCGGCTTGCAGGCAAAAGGAAGCCCCCTTCCCCAAGCCCAGCCTCTAGGACCCAGCTGGAGAGGAACCGCCCACTCTCCCAGCCCTCCACACCCGGCAGCCTCTGGTCCGGCCCTGCTGGGCAGCTACAAGTGTACCACTCGCATCTCCGCAGGCAACAACATCCACATCCTGGGAGCTGTGGGCCCTAGGAGGCGAGCATCCACTCCAGCCAGCACCTTCCTTTCTCAGCAGCCACGGAGCTCTCTGGCCAAAGACCACAGACCAGTGTAGCTGAGGGCCTGGGAGTAAAGCCAGATTCCAGCCAGCCCTGGCCAGAGTCAGGCTCCCCGTGAAGGGTGGGTATGTGGGAGCCGGGCACACGCGCATCGGAACAACCAGGGAAGAAAAGGACACGGGGTGCTGGCACAGTGCGCACGTCCCTCCCGGGCAGACAGGAGTGAGGAGACCAGCCTCGCGCGGCTGGCGGCTCTCCAACGCCCGAGCTCCGGCTTTAACGTAAGAAACGGCAGGGTGGCAGCGCCGGAGGTCTTAACAGCAGCCCAGTCAACGTCGCCATCCACAGCCCGCCCCTCACAGTACAGGGCGGTCCCTCTCCAAGCGGCCCAAGGCGGATGCAGCCCATGTCCACTGGTAGCTGGACGATAAGCAAAGCGTGTTCTGTACACGCAGCGCGATGGTATTCAGGCTTAAAGAGGAAGAATGTTCCGATGCCCGCCATGATGAACGTCGAGGTCACTGTGCTCAGTGAAATCAGCCAGACACAAACGGACAGACATCGACCGCGCGGTTCTAACCACACGCAGGACTTAAGAGCTGTCAGAGTCACAGAGACAGAAACACAGACAGAAACCAGGATGGTGGGTGTCAGGGATGGGGCAGGAGGAGGGGGGTGGAGAGTTGGTATCAACAGGGACAGACTGTCATCAGAGACAGTGGTGACGGCTGTTCAACAGTAGGAACGCACTGAATGCCTCAGAACGGTACACTGAAAATGGCGAAAACGGTACGTCTTATGTAATGGACGTTTACCGCAACGAAAGAATAGAATATTAAATAGGAAAACAAAAGCCGAGCAGATGATAATGAGCTTCCCGGCACTTGTAAAAGAATCCGCCTGTCACTGTAGGAGACGCAAGAGACGCAGGTTCGATCCCTGGGTCAGGAAGATCCCTTGGAGAAGGGAATGGACACCCACTGCAGTATTCTTGCCTCGAGGATTCAATGGACACAGGAGCCTGGTGGGCTACAGTCCATGGGGCCGCAAAGAGTCAGACACAACTGGGCACGCAGTTGTGTCTAATAATGAACAATGCCATCCTTGGGGTGGGGGTGGTGCTCCAGATAATCAAAGCCACAGGAAAAACAGAGCTCAGTAGGGAGGGAGTAGGGAGGGAAATGAACGTTATCTAGATTAAGTGCTCTTAAAAAGGCCTTGTTCTTCAAAGTCCTCCCCCACTTTTGCAGACACCGTAAAGGAATGCAAAAGAACGCCTCTCCCTGAGACTGGAAGGCAATTTGCACCCAGCAACTTTCTCAGCAGGGAAGCCACAGTCCATCAATTAACACTTCACTTCTCCAAAGGACTCAAACTCTCTGTCACCTGAGCCCGGAGAGAGATGAAAGAAATCCATTCCCACCATCTTCCCCAAGCTCTGCTCCCATCTGGGGATAGCTGGAGCTTCCACCACGCACCAAAGACACACACAGTCAAAGTTAGCTTGACATTGTTGCTGGATGATGTATTTCGTGCTGCCCAGCTGTACAGGCAGCCCTGGTACCCAGTCTGAGGCAGGGAACAGAAACACTTAACATTACAGACAGGAAGATCTTTTGAAAATTCCCCCTGACACAAAACAGCCTTGCTATCATACCAGTGCCAAGACTCCCCCATGATGACATAAGCTATTACAGTGACTACTTGATCGAGAAAGAGACGGCTGAGTTCTCTTCTGTGAAAGGAGCCTTTTGAAACTGGCATGGCCAGGCAGGCGTGTCCTACTGGGGCTCCGGCCACGTTCCCTGTCACGCGGTTGGATACGCCGGATAAGCCCGGAGGCTGCAGCAACGTCCTTCCTGGCCTGGGTCACAAACACCAGGAAAGCAGTCAGCTCTGCAAGACTCAGGTTTGGAAAACGCGCCTCTGCTCCCACGCTGTGATGCATCAGGGACAACTTCAGCAGAGCGTGGTTTTCGAGTTTGCACAACTCCACCCAGGAGAAACACTAGCAAGTGCAGAGCACGCACCCTGCACTGTGCTAAGCAGGGGTGAGTGAACACACACCTCCAGCGCCCCTCAGACCCCATGTACCAGGGGCTACACCATCCATGCTGGGGTTTCAACACTGCGTCCCATCTCGGGCAACCCTCCTTCCACAGCTCCACCAACACGCACAAGCCGCAGCCCTCCGCCTCCTGTCTCCTCAGCCAGCTTCGGGTCTCTGAAAGGTCAAGGGCTGTATCTGCCGTAGCATTTCTGTACGGAACCATTTAAGGGGCAGGGCGGGGCCCCTGCATCGCCAGGTTCCTCTCTTTTGCTTAGTTTGTCGTTGATGGAGTTTTGAGAGCTGTGTTCCTAGTCCCCCACCCGCCTCATCAACCCTGGGGTCTGTTCTGCACCATTTTACAGAGTGCAGTGATTTTCAGAAACATACACACTGCTGCATAGCAGAAATGACTGTCTACAGCTCCTCTGAAATAAAAAATAAACCTAGAATAACCAATACCAACTGTCCTTGTACAAGACCACTGTGGAAAGGGGGGGGAGAAAGACCCCACGGGGATTGACATCCACCAGCACTCTGTAAACAACTGCAAAATCCAGTTTCTGCATAGAGTCATCATCCCAGGGTTTCGCACGACTCAGCCTGACACCCCACAAGGATATAACTGGGGCTCAGATCATCACCTACCGCCCACCGTGCTCCCCGGCACCCCCTCTGCTAAGAAAGGGGGCAGCGGTGGCCTGGAAGCAGCCAGAGCCAGCTCCTTGGGGAAGAGCACTGCCCCGGCCGCCCCTCCAGACTCCAGCACTCCCAGAGCACACTTGCCTGGCTCCCGTCGTCCCTGGCTCGTTTGATGTTCTGGCGCCCGTCCACCCAGTAGATGAACTTGTCCAGCGGGTCATAGTCGATGGCCTTGACGTTGCGCAGGCCGTGCAGCGGCAGGATGAGGTCTGGGCTGCGCTGGTCGTCGGGAATCATCCGGCTGATGGCACACTTCTGGCTGAACAGCAGGAAGGTGGTGGGCGCTGGAGGGGGGCAGACAGCGGAGGGGCCGCCGGTCAGTGTCCGAGCCGAAGAGGGAGGGGCCGGGGAGGACGGTGTCGCATGCTATGGTAAAAAGTAGGTCCGTGTGTGTACCTATGAGATGGACGTGGAAAACGGCTGGGAAGACACAGTCGATTCTTGGCGGGGGCGGGGGAACTATGAGGAATTTGACTCTCCGTGTTACACGTGTCTCTGTCGTTTCAGTATTTTATTATAAATGCATGTGTTATTTTAAAACTAGATATCCATTTCTTTTTGGAAAACATTTACTTGGCTGTGCCGGGTTTTCGTTGCAGCACACCGGACCTGCGTTGAGGCATGCGGGACCTTCAGTTCCAGCACGCACACTCTCAGTTGATGCGCACACTCTCAATTGATGCACGTGGGACTAGTGCCCTGACCAGGGCTCGAACTCAGGCCCTAAGCACCAGGAAAGCAGACAGAGTCTTAGCCACTGGACCACCAGGGAAGCCCCTCATTTAAGAAAAAAAAAAAAATTTTTTTGATGTGGACCATTTTAAAAGTCTTTATTAAATTTATTACAATACTGCTTCTGTTTTAACGTTTGGTTTTCTTGGCCGAGAGGCACGTGGGATCCTATCCCCCCAACCAATTCACACTCCCTGCACCAGAAGGCAAAGTCTTGGCCGTTGGACTGCCAGGGAAGGCCTCCATTGCTTTTTAGATTACCAAGACTTAAGTCAGAAGGACGGAAAGGCAGTGAGCCTCCGACTGTCAAGTGTGTGAGACGCTCTGGTGACTGTGGGATTCTTCGGGGGCCTCTATGGGCTCAGGGAACGGCCGAAAACCGTGGCAACAGTGAGACCAGGAGGGGACGCTCCTCGGGGCCGTCAGGACCCAGAACGTGCAGAGGTCCCTGTCAGCTGTGGCTGCGCCTCGTGAATCCAATCATGGCCCTGGGTCTGCAGCCGTGGGAGCGGCACCCAGGTCACATCCCCTCGGCGGGTGGATGACCTGCACCTCCATTTGACTCTTCGAGGTTACGGCCCCCCCGGAAATTGGACAACAGGACCAAAGGGAGCCCAGGAGTGGGGAGTCCCAGCTGCGGCCCCAGGCCCATCACGTACCAGCCGAGGACTGCCACTAAGCCCCTCCGCCCTTCGAGGCTGTGGGTCCCTCATCCACACACTTGGACGCCCAGCCCTCCCAACGCCCAGGGCCGCGAGAAGCTCACACCAGGCCCCGGGTGACAAAGAGCTTTGTAAACTGCCTGCAGCTGCTCAGAGTTCTAACCAGCGCTCTGGTGATGTCACAGGAGAAAAGCCTGCCAACAGGACACATCTGTTCTCCCTGTGGGTCGTGGGGAAGTCATGCTCCAGCTCTCTGAACCTTCTCTGAACCTCACTTTTCTGAGTACCGGAATGAAAGAAAAAAGACCGGCCTCGTTTAAAGGATCAGTGTGAGGATCACATAAGTGGACGTGAGGCTGGCAGTAAGGGGTCAGGACAGGGACTCTGGAGCCAGCCTGCCTGGATTCAGACCTGGTTCCAAGTCTCACTGCTGTGTGGCCTTAGGTGGGTAACTTGTGTCTCTTTGCTCAAGGTCCTTGTCTGTGAAATGGGGACAGTGATGTTGCCTATCCCACAGACTGAAGGATTGCTGCTGCTGCTGCTGCTAAAGTCACATCAGTTGTGTCCGACTCTGTGCGACCCCATGGACAGCAGCCTACCAGGCTCCTCTGTGAATACTGGAGTGGGTTACAATTTCCTTCTCCAATGCATGTATGCATGCTGCTGCTGCTGCTGCTAAGTCACTTCCGTCGTGTCCGACTCTGTGCAACCCCATAGACGGCAGCCCACCAGGCTCCCCTGTCCCTGGGATTCTCCAGGCAAGAACACTGGAGTGGGTTGCCATGTCCTTCTCCAGTGCATGAAAGTGAAAAGTGAAAGTGAAGTCGCTCAGTCGTTTCCGACTGTTAGCGACCCCATGATATGCAGCCTACCAGGCTCCTCTGCCCATGGGACTTTCCAGGCAAGAGTACTGGAGTGGGGTGCCATTGCTAAGCTGATTCAATCATGTCTGACTCTGTGCGACCCCATGGACAGCAGCCCACCAGGCTCCTCTGTCCATGGGATTACTGGAGTGGGTTGCCATTTCCTTCTCCCAGACTGGAGAATTAAGTGCCGTAAAAAGCATTTGGAATAGTGCCCAAATCTATAAGTGACAAAGACTGTTTTTCACAGCCAAAGAGCCCTCATGGGACGTGTCAGGTGAGGGCTTGGCCCATCTAATCATGTCTTGAT